>NJDD01009543.1:24609-46633 GCA_002245505.1 Calephelis nemesis
TGGAAAAAAGACAGTCTTGATTGAACTAGCGTGTTGTTTGTTAATCTCCACAAGATAATATTTAATTACCTTATTAATATACAACAAAATCTAGGTGTAAAATATGAATTTACAAGCAGTTTCGTTTGAGAACAAAACAATAGTACCTAGCTAGATGTTTCTTTCAAAGAGATACCTACTTCAAAAGGAAATGATAACAGCTGTTATCTCACGTTCGTATCTGTTGTGATACAATGGCGCTTTTTATTGATAAATGGAGAGACGGTGACAGCTTGACCTCGTAACCCTGTCGAAGTTCACCCTCCGTGACACTGGTTGAAGACGCATACAACGTATCCACTGCCTTAACGCTTTTGCTACCGTTATGTTTCGTCGATGTAAAGCCGCGATGGAACACGTTCTGACACTTGTGGCTGCCAATTAAGGAGCAGCCCACAATGAAAGCAATAAGCTTATTCATAGAAAGAACATCGCTGTGCAAACTGAAGTTATTGGGTTGACGATCTCGGCGAGGTCCACTTTTTGGTTCATTATATTTTTTAGTATTACAGGTATTTGTTTCTTGATAGGAAACAGAATACTTTGTTTTTAGAATTAGAAAAAACTAACCAGCGACCGTACTTAATTTTTAGGTACCTACCATTACTGAATTTTTAGAATAATATATTTTTTTAAAGTGTCTATGTTTATCATCTTTGGGATATTCTTTATTTTATTGTTATAAAGAGCCGCTTTGAATTGTATCATGACGTTTTTGATTCATTTCATTTTTTTAGTATTACAGGTATTTGTTTCTCGATAGGAAACAGAATACTTCGTTTTTAGAATTAGAAAAAAACTAACCAGCGACCGTACTTAATTTTTAGGTACCTACCATTACTTAATTTTTAGAATAATATTTTTTTAAAGTGTCTATGTTTATCATCTTTGGGATATTCTTTATTTTATTGTTATAAAGAGCCGCTTTGAATTGTATCATGACGCTGAACATTAGATATGGACATTTACCACATTTCTGGGTGAAAATTATAATTTTTTTTGAGTAATATATAATCTCCATGTCGCGAGGCCTCTCGATGCGCGAGGCCGGGGGCTGTGGCCCACGTTGCCCACACCTTACGCCGCCTCTGGTTACCTATTCTAGAAATTTTCACAGTTCAACCCCTACGATGGCAAAATGGATAATTCGTATAAATTGGGTACGGGAAAATACCTGTATACATTTAATATACACCTAGACCCGGAAATTTGCCCGTTTGCGAGGTTGGGATTTACAGAGCTAGAGCGCGTGGATTTAGAAGCCTGGATCTAGGTGACATCTCACAAGTTGGGTGAGAGGTTTATTAACATTTCACACAAATTATTGAAACGGCAGATAAAATATATAACTTCAAGATTTTCTTTTGTTGTGTACTAATATAAGTTACAAACATTTCAGTTTTCTAGAACTTGAGAAATTGCCCTGGATTATTATTATAGTAGCTATAAGTATATTATTTTAGTATCGTAGTAGCGAAATTCGGCTATACTGCATAATTTTGCCAAGTTGTCATCAAAAAATTAGGTTTAGGTTCTGCGAAGGCTTTACTACAAAGTTGATCTTATGACTTTGATTTGTTTTACTTAAAGGGTTGTCCTTGGGGATGGAAAATTGTCGCAAAAATCGCAGCAATGGTTAGATCGGCCAATTTGAAGAATTTGTCTTTTACTTTTTTCTGACAGAAAAGTTTCAGAAAGAAACCTTTCGATATTTTTGCTAGTGAACATTTCAAATTTAAAACAACAATTTCAGAGAGTTTATCGCAAATAACTCAAAAATACGTTATTCAAATTTTGGTAAGATCCAAATATTTTCTTAAATAATAGTCCAAGCTACAAAGGTAGAAATGAGATCGCCTGCATCCTGCATCGATTTACATGAAATTTTGGAATTAAGCTTATCTTACCCTTATCTTCAAAATCTACACTCTAAGGGGTGAAAACTACCCCTTTTTGCAAAATTTTAATAAAATTACAAGTATAAGAATTTAATGAGTAGAAAAAAACTTGTAAGGGGTAATTAAAAGTTGTTTATTACTTCAATACGATATTTATGATTTTTTTAACCCTGTTTGATGTATTTCACCCTTTTAAAAACACCCCCTTTGTAAAATATGATAATACAAAATTATTTTTCTGACTTTAAAAAAGACTTTTTCTGGATTAATTATGTTGAAATAACTCATTTTGTTTGTGTTCAACACAAAAATTTTACACCTCCAATGTTCAACCCTTATAAATCACCGCTTATTTTGAAAAAAAAAATGAAAAAACATTATTTACCTATAGACGTATATTTTTTTTTGATGACATTTATTGTGAATGAATATTTTTTTATTTGTACTTATTACATAAATAATTTTTGGCTTATTTATGTCGAAATGACATGACATATATATATATATACACACACAAATGAACATTCAAAAAGGCCCCCTTCACCAAAAAACCGGATGAAGCTAGTTGCACGGTGTTTTCTTTCGTGTTCTCCGATGTATACTTTCACTTACAATCCAAAAACTAACTTGCTCTGAAATTTAAAAAAAAAGTTAATATTCTGTTTTTAAAGGGAATTTTATAAGCTATAAAAACATTAAAGTTTTATATTTTTTGAGCCCTTTATTTTTAAAAGAGCAACGTTTAAAGGATTCTAAAATGACATCAGTCATGTGTTAGGGCAAGCTTTGGAAGGTCATATTTCTCAGTTATTTTACAAGCTAAAATAAATTTAAGAAAGCAAAATATTTGTTAAAGAAAAATCTAATGTTGATGTATTCCCTACATGCTGTCAAAATTTTATTAAAACCTATGCAGGTTCAAAAATTCGGAGGTGAAAACCTTGGTAGCTTGGATTATAAACAAATAAAACAATTACATATTATGCTATCTTCACACCCAATACAAACAACGACAACAACTGAACAACAAATGGAGTTTAATGAAAATTGATTCTTATTAAAATATGTCATAACTTAAGCTGAAAGATTCAATATGAAATAGGCCAAAGGTATGCGTTTTCCTGGAACAATTTGTGCAATATTTTCTTGGCACTTTTACTTTTGAATTTCACAACATGGTAGCATCAATAACCAAGAGAGTTGTAATAAAAAAAGTATAAGTAAGTCCAGTTGTTATTCGACTACGACAAGGCGACAAAATCACCACAGATAAGAACACACAACCCAGAGATAATTAAAAAAAGTAATTATTTGATATAAAAAGCGTTACTGTGCGGAAATCCATATTAAAATCGAAACGAAGTTATTTGATTTGCACTTATTTAAAAACAGTCGTTAACAATTTACCATTCCATAAGTTTAATAATATTCACCAGAATTACTCGGCTGCTTAAAAGTGCTAACGCTAAAAAGTGGTTAAGTTTACACTCTATCCGTGCTGCTTTACACTATTGTGAGCAAATATAAGCATTGCCTCCACTTTATAAAATTTTGATGAAATTAAATGAATAGTTGAGTAATAAAATTAGTTTTTTTAAATATCATCAACATCTAAAAAATACGAGTTCTGTAATCAAAACTTTGTGTTTGATTAGTACAGGGGATTAGAATGACCCACCGTCGTCTTGAAACGAACGTTCGTTTCGGGCCGCTTATAAATGTCAAACTCAAAAAGCGTAGAACGTTCGTGCCAAACAAAACGTGACGTCTGACAATTGACAAATAACAAATTTGATATTGACGTGTTTTAAGTTGTGTCGTCATAGTCAAAATTTTGTTTTTTCATACAAATTCGGCCATTACCCTTCGTTTACACGATATCGCTTCAAGTTATGATTGTTCTAGCTTTATAAAAAACGATAACGTTTTGAAACGAAACGCATCGTCCAAGCGAAACGACGCGATCGCGCCGAGACGAAAGTGCGCATTCTAACCCCCCTGTAAAAATATCGACTGGAATATGTATTTTAAGATTTTAAAGTTTAATCTCAACCAACGTTATGAGTGTCCCAAATTGCCACAAAGCACTTCGACTAAAGTGACTACCTTGTCTGAGCCTACGCAGTTCGCTTCGTTCGTCTTCGGGATCAACGCATCAACGGAATGAAGATCTTAAGTATTGTCATGTCAAATGTTGTCGAATTAAGAATTTCATCACATAATTCGTATCCTAGGTATGTCAAATTGTCACAGCATTCGTCAGAAAGAAAAGAAATGGTCCAGATACAAATTCTGTCTCGGGACTCTTTAGTGATTTTTTCTTTCTTTAAAATAATGACAACGTGTATAAAGTTTTAGTTATCAAAAGCTGTAAACATAACTTCGTTACTGAAAAAAGGAAACTATTTTTTTAATATGAAAAACTATTTTTTTTTCTGATGGAAAATGATAAGATATTTGAATTAGGATATACAGGATTGCATTTAAAACTACTATAGTTTGGCTACAATGTTGCAAATGCATAATCATTTTACCCTTAATTCCTATATATTATTATTTGGCTAGTCCTTTGAAAGTAACTCTGTATATGTATAATCTGTACGTCATGTACGGAATCCTCAGACAATTTCCCCGTCTTGGTTCGGGATCCTTTGCAGAATAGACCATCTGCCTTTCTTGCCAGGCAGCTCGTAAAATGCGAGAATAGGCTTATCATCACTAACACCGTGACATCTGACTAGGTGGTAGAGTTTCGCAGCGACTCGCCCGGATTGGTACCACCGCCTTACCTATTCCTGCCGCCATAACGTCATGACGTGTAAACTTACTTTTGCTCGAGGTCTAACATAATGACCTCAGGTTGGCAACGCACCATTACCATCTTTGGTGTCTCCATTTACCATCAGGAAATCCGTCTGCTTGTTTGCCTTCCTATAACATAAAAAAAATCAATAAAAAAAAATATTGGTGTGAGATTCTTCATTGGCGAAAATATTTGTGTAGGCTATTATTCCCAGTAGGTAGTGGGTTTGAGAAGTAAGTGCTCATGAAGGTTTATTAAATAAGTTCAAATAATACAGTACCTATTAAAGTATACGAAGATGTTACGTTACGCCACAAACGCTGCGAACGTTTTTCTCAAACAAACACTAATCGTAAGTTTTGAAATAAATAATAAAAAAATATAAAATAAACATTTTAAGACAGTTTAACGCCAGCTTTTCTCGCTCCAGTGAAATAGATTGAACAAAGAATAAGTTTGTTTCCCCCGGAGGAGCAACACACGCAAAAGGAGCCATTCATCTGCAAGAACAAAACTCAGCTTTAAGAATCGCGAATGTTTTATTCATTATAAGCCGGCGGGCGCGGCGCTGTCCGACCTCTTGGTGCGCTCCGATTAAATAAACATATGCATAGTCAATTGGGTCGAGTATTTCTTCTATTTGTAAAAGACGTAGAATAAATGCAAAGGGGTTATGTCCCTATTGTATCGTTCAAAAACATTTTTCGCCAAATTTCTATTTGTAAATTAAAGAATGTTGTTGAATTCTTTGCAAATAAAATCTAACGAAACATCAAACAACGCCAGCCAAACTTTTGAATAGCCTTAGCGTAAATTTTTGCAACTATTTTTCTTCAACTTTCCATACTATTGGACGAAGATTTAAATATTTTTTTTCAAATGACTATTGTTGTGTACGTCTAAAGACTTTTACAACATCACCGGGCTAGTGGGCGAGCAGAGTGCTCAGCCAGATAATGAAATGTGGGTGGGGCCTGAATGAAAAAAAAAAATCTAAAATATTACCTACAAGTAATTATTGTTGATACTAGCTATTACCCGCAGCTTCGCCCGCGTAGTCTACTAATTTGATATTTATCTCTCCAACACTGCTCATTAAAATTTTTAGATTAAATGTAGCCAATGTCGCTATCCAAAGTTTCATCTATTTTTTTGTAAATGTTAAAATCAATTCAGTAATTTTGCCGTCAAAATTGAACATCCTACACTCTCTTTTATGGTAGGAATACGTTATTGTCTCCACAGTTTTATCTGCACTTCGGTAATTCCTGTGAAATTAAACTGTATAGCAAGTTATGGAAACCTCTAACAGATTTTTTTTTCGAAATTTTAGAAATATATTTTTACATATTGTATCTGAGGTCTAACCGTCCGTCTTCGGAATTCGAAAAAAAACAAATAGAAAATCTGAAAATTCAATTTTCTACTAAAAGTAACGTTGCCACTTGCCCGGGATTGGATAAGTGCCCGGTTGGCTACAGGATTGTCATCTACCCCATTGTGGGACTTAATGTCTTCGGCTAGTCGTGAGTGCTCTGGTTGTGCAGTTAGGCAGGCAGAACTAACCCTTCGGGGATATCTTTAGAAACTCACATTTAGAAATTGTATCAACAAAATTAAACTCATCAGCTTTTTAATATTAGTATGAACCGATTCTGTGATAAATTTGACCTTGCACAGAAAAATGTGGGAGAACATCTTGGCATAATGATGTGTCTACCTACTCCAAACGACGTCATTTGATAACAATTATTACATTTCCGCATATTGCTTCAAAATCTTCGAGATTCATCAGAATTGAAGAGACAATAAAAGAGATTTTAGCGGCTCAGCTGGTTCACGAAGCAAAAGTAATAATACGTTACCATTAACACAATCATGAGTTTCATCTTTGAATTTTAAGGGATCACAATGCTGACATTTTTTAATCATTTTTCCAATTAATATCAAAAGCTAACTGATCTTCTCCCTTGCGTCTGTGTAAATATCTACAAATCTCTCAAAGACACTTAACGGTCAGCCTGTTCCGCAAGTCTGTTGAGTCTGAGTATGGAGTGACCATTGTCGAATGCTAGCAAGTGATCATAATCCACAAAAACACTGTTCTTGCCAACATTTTTTTAGAGTTTCCCTTGATTTCACCAGGATTTCATCATCAGATTCTGACCTGGTGACCATAGGGCCACCTTTGAAATACCCTTTCAAACAGAAAAACGATTTTCCATACGAACATTCATCACCTCTTTTTACCCATTCTCCCTCATTTTTTAGTGATAAAAAGTAGCCTATGTTCTTTCGTTCATCATAAAGTGTCTAAATACAAAGTATCACTTACAGCTTTAAAAAGACGAATATATATATGAACAGACATCCCCTCTTTTTACCCATTCTCCCCCATTTTTTGTAAAAGTAGCCTATAAGTATTCTTTCGTTTATCATAAAGTGTTTAAATACAAAGTTTCACTGTTACAGCTTTAAAAATGACGAATTTCCATATGAACATTCATCCCCTCTTTTTACCAACTCTCCCCTATTTTTTTGCAATAAAAAGTAGCCTATGTTGTTTCTCAGGGTCTTTTCTATCTCTGTACCAAATTTCATCAAAATCGGTTCACTGGTTTAGGCGTGAAAGCGTAACAGACAGACAGACAGAGTTACTTTCGCATTTATAATATTAGTACAGAAGTAGGGATAAAGCATGGGGGTCAACGAACTTTCGAAAGCAGCTGATTGTTTCACCGCTGCCGCGTGTAAGTTCCGGGCGGTTACCATAAGCTCTTAATGTTTTAATATTTTAATAATACTCATTGTCATTGGAGAAAAACGACCTTATGATGTAGGTATACCTTAAAGTTGCTTATAAAAGCGGAAATTTAGCAAGTTAGAAATAATACTGCTTTAAACGCGTTCTTGGTAGGGCTCCCTATTCAAGGTCATGTATCGATGCGTTTCGCTCGTTGAATTCCCGCCCCGTCCCCGACATTTTACAAATTATTATTTCTAATACGGTCATTTTTCAAATCAGTTGGGGTTTTAGTTAGGATTAGGATCGCGTTAGGATTTTGTTTGTGTTTGCCTTTATTTTTCGCGAAGTGTTCATGAGTACCTTCCCTTTGTAAAAATTTAATAGGGGGTTGCTAGTGTGATCCTGACCTGACTTGACGCCTCCCGACTTTTTCATATGGGTAGGGTCGAAGATTTGACTGACGTTGAAAGTAGACCATACGATTGAACTGACCTTGCCTTAAAAAGATATAGGAAAATAGGAACCTACAAACAATACTTAAAGACACATCAACAACCATGCTAAGTTCTGCATTGAATACCTACAATGGTGGATATGTTTAACTATGGATGTAAATAGTGTGAATAGGTAGGTACGGTACGTAAATCATTTTTGTAGTTAGGTTCATACCCAAGCCTGATTTTTATCTTTACCACACGCCTATATTCAATATGTGCCCGTGTTGGTCCGGGCTTCTTTGAAGAATAGACCATCTGCCTTCCTGTACCAGGCAGCTCGTAAAAGGCGAGCATAGGATTCCCGTCACTAACACTGTGACATCTGACTAGGTGGTAGAGTTTCGCAGCGACTCACCCGGATTGGTACCACCGCCTTTCCTATTTCTGCCGCCATAACGTCATGACGTGTTCCGGTAAGGTAGCCAGTAAACTGACTTTTGCTCAAGGCCTAACATCCCAGCCTTTGTTTGGCGACGCACCATTACCACCTTTGGTGTCTCTAGGCGGCGGAAATTTCTTATCACCAGAAAATCCGTCTACTTGTTTGCCTTCCAATGTCATAAAAAAATGTCGTTATGATCAATCAGTTCAAAGCCTAACATTGGGATAGGACATGCAATAAATGTAACACACACATACCTACGTACCGTTAGGTACCTATTTAGGTGTATCTCGTTGCTCGGGTGACGGGTCATTGAACTTGCGCATTTGAATATGAAATATTAATATTGTTGTAATAAATTTATTTCAAGTCCGATTTTTTTAAATATTTTTTACTGATTTAGTTATATATTCAGAATGTCCAGGTAAAATATGGTGCACTAATTTGAAAAGACCTTATATTGATACGCTTTTACCACAAGTAGAGGACATTCGCCTTCGTGACTGTTGCAATAGCAATAGCTTAGTTAGTAATGGGAGTGAAAGATTTTGCCACGGTTAAAGTTTTCTTAAATGTTGACTCGGACTTTACTATTACTTACAATTTGATGGAAATCCATTTAATGGTTTTTGGGTAAAAAGTAAATAAATAAACCGACAAAAATGTATTCTTTTAGGATTCTTAGCAATACTTAATTGTTTCTACAAAATATTCAATGTACAGATTTAGGCAGTTTTTTTACTGTTTAGATTTAAAATGGCGTTTTAAACATAAGGTAAAATGACTGACATCGTACCTAATTATCATAAGGATTTAAATTTCCAATTAAAAGAGATTAAAAGCTTCGACTGTAACAAATTCCAACGGCACGGATTATTCTTTCATCTCGTAAGCATTAGCCAAAGCTGTTTGTCCCATTTGTGTACAATCTTCAAAGATGTTCCAAATCCCCGGATAAAACAAAACTTATGAGACCACTGTCGGTAGAAGTTCTCTGCCATGTTTTTAGCAATGCCTTCTGGTCTCGGTAGTCGGGCAGGACACTTGATTTTAATATAAATTAGGTATATAGGTGAAAAAAGGAAAAGCATGCATTTTATTTCATTTCTTCGCCATTTTCTGAACCGATTTTAAAAATTATTTCTTTATTTGAAAGAAGATCCCACTCCAAAGTGTTCTCATTGCCGCCAAGTTTGAATCTGATATTGGAATAGCAGGAAAATCAAGGAAAATACTCATTTTTGTGTAGGTACTTAGATGATTTACTTATATTTACTAATAAAGTAGATGTTACTTAGACTGATTACTTGTACTCAAAGACGGTTCTTGCAGCTTTACTGCGCTAAAATTACTGGTGAGCACAGGTCTCTCTACATTTCATCAATATACATACATACATATATATATTACTAGGTACTTTGTATAACGTGCACGTAGGTACCTATACTAAAGTCTCTTCTCGTGGAGTTTCAATCGACTCCCAAAAGGGAAATGAAATAAATTGTGAAGATAATAATATTTCATTTGCTGGTTTTAAGTGTGCTCATCATCAGCCGGAGGACGTCCACTGTTGGACATAGGGCTTCCCCAAAGAGCGCCACAAGTTGCTGTCACCAGCCGCTTGTATCCAGCGACTCCCCGCGACTTAGACTAGATCGTCAGTTCACCGGGTGGGAGCTCGTTCAATAATAGGTCCCCTGGTTCGGGACCGCTACTCGAGAACCTTCCTCCCCCAGCGGTTGTCGGCTGTAAGTGTGCTCGTACTTGCAACAATCTACCACATTGTCGTGTATAAATATTTTTGCGCGTTTGTTACGCGATGACTTGGCCCATAACAACAGGCTTTAAGGTTATTTTTTTCGGAATGTAAGTCATAATTCTAAAGTGGTCACATACAAATTGGATCACAATCTAAATTTGTTTGAGTTTAACCTACCTACCTATTTCATCGTGTCACAATATCGTCGAGGTATACATTTGTTAATTAGGTATGACTATAACCGAATATCTCCAGGTCCGATCTTGGTCAATTTACATGAGACCACGTCGGAACGTTTTTTTAACAATTAAAAATTTTTTATTAAAAAACAAACTTATTTCACTCGTAACTACTCATTTTTAAGAAGTAGCCCACAATACAGTATTTTGTTCTTAAGACGACCTTACTCATGGTTGTATCTTTTACAGTTTTTGAGGACATGTCATTTTATAAGTATAGACATATTTTTTGGAATGTCTAATCTGTTACCAACCTCGCGGTTTTTACAACTTCACCGGGTTTTACATAGTATAGATATAGGTGACAATCAAGTTGTAAACAAGTTAAAGCTAGGGTAGATAGGAATAAATTAATTTACATTCTAAACATTGTTTGTATTCGCCTCGTTGGTCGACTGGCTAGCGTACACGCCTAACTATATCGACCGACTATACTATACTATAACCAAGGAAATTTCGCGAAGCCGTCTTTACCATCTTTACACCGGACTGATGCCTCGCTGGCCCATGATGCGAAAGAGAAAGCCGAACTTTTAGGCTCCCTCTTTGCTTCCAACTTGACTTAAGATGACCATTCAAACACGCCGCCGACCATCCCGCAGTGTGAAGTATCCATGCCAGAAATAAAGTGTCTTCAGAGTTCAGTGCGTATATATAATAATACAAGAACACTTATTTCATTGGACGTCAACAAGTTGAGTGGGCCCGATGGTATCCCTCCGATTGTTCTCAAAGTGTGTACTCCTGAGCTGACACCGGTTTTCACGCGACCCTTTCGGCTCTCCTATTCATCAGGCATTGTACCGAATTCATAGAAGACCGCTTTAGTACACCCGATCCCTAAAAAAGGTAACCGCTCGGATCCGTCCAATTACCGACCTATAGCTATTACTT
This sequence comes from Calephelis nemesis, assembly GCA_002245505.1. Lineage (NCBI taxonomy): Eukaryota > Metazoa > Arthropoda > Insecta > Lepidoptera > Riodinidae > Calephelis > Calephelis nemesis. Next base: position 35,867 of record NJDD01009543.1, read on the forward strand.
CCTTGTTTTCCAAAGTTATGGAATCCATAACAAACTGCCAGCTCTTAAGGTACCTAGAGGAGCACCAGCTGTTAAATGATCGTCAGTACGGTTCCCGTCGTGGTCGTTCAGCTGGTGATCTTTTGGTTTACCTAACACACCGGTTGGCGCAAGCAGTCGAAAACAAGGGAGAAGCATTGGCTGTCAGTTTGGACATAGCGAAAGCCTTCGATCAGGTGTGGCACAAGGCACTTCTATCGAAGCTTCATACTTACGGTCTTCCTGAGAAATTATGTACATGGATCATTAGTTTTTTTGACGGGGCGTAGCATCAAGGTCGTTGTCGACGGTGTGTGCTCGGAGTCCAAACCTGTCAATGCTGGTGTTCCCCAAGTCTGTGTGATTTCTCCTACTTTGTTTCTTCTGCATATCAATGACATGTTGCAAATTAGTGACACTCATTGCTATGCAGACGTCACTACTGGGGAAGCCTTATACTTTGGCCAACATAATATTTCGCGGGAACATGTCATCGAGAGCCGGAACCAACTTGTGTATAAAATTGTCAATGTTTTGTCTGAAATTTCGTTTTGGGGCCAGCAGAATCTGGTGCAATTTAACCCTAACAAGAGACAAGTTTGCGCGTTTTCCGCTAAAAAGTCTCCCTTTGTCGCATCTCCTCGATTTGAGAGCGTTTCCCTTTCTGCCACAGCCTGCATTAGTATACTTGGTGTTGACATTTCGAGTGATGTTCAATTTCGTGGTCATCTGGAGAGGAAGGCTAAAATAGCCTCTAAGAAGCTTGGGCGAGACAGTATGACCCATCGCTTGCAACTATATAAAGCGCAAATTCGGCCTCATATGGAGTACTGTTCTCAACTCTGGGCAGGAGCTCCATAATACCAGCTCCTTCCATTTGACTGCATTCAACGTAGAGCAATTCGAATTGTCAATGACCGGGCAATCGGCTTGATTCCTTAGCATTGCGTAGATGTTGGGTCACTCCGTGTTCTCTACCGCATTTATCATGGGGAATGCTCTGAGGAGTTGTTTGGTTTAATTCCAGCCGCTGATTTCCACCTTCGGACATCGCGTCAGAGCTTAAGGTATCATGCCCATCATCTCGATGCGTGGCGATCTATAACTGTGCGATTCCGAAGACATTGTTTACCTCGCACAACACCTTTGTGGAATCAGTTACCGAGGGCGGTATTCCCAAATAATTATGACTTAGGGACCTTCAAGAAAAGAGCGTACTCATTCCTTAAAGGTCGGCAACGCATCTGTGATACTCCTGGTGTTGCGGATGTCCGTGGGCGGAGGTGATCACTTTCCATCAGGTGACCCACTTGCTCGTTTGCCTTCTTTTCTATAAAAAAAAGTTGAACATTTAGATGGCTGCATTTCCGGGTCTTGGTGTTTATTAAATTTATTCTAGTACCTATTTAAGTATTTCTATGTACTAGAATCGTTGGCTAACACTCATAACACAAGCATATTAGAATTTGCTTACTTTGGGACTAGTTTCAATTTGTGAAACTTGTCCTGTAATATTTATTTATTTAATAATGTAATCAATACAAAAAACAGTGTAAATAATAAATAATAAGAAAATAATTAAATTCAGTTATTTTCAGGTTACACAGACCCATAAAAATATTTATTAAAATTTCATAGAATTTAATAAAGAACTATGTAATATATGTAATGAAAAGGTATAAATAAATAAATACTTCAAATTGATTTGCTTAATATAGGTACATAACACAATAGCTGATTTTAAAATGTCAAACAATTAATACAAAGTCAAAATGACTTAATTAATTTAAATAAAAATCAAGTAAATAATAAGTGAATAATTAAAATAACTAATTTGATAAATGCGTCTATTAAAATATTTACACGCCACAAGTTGGTAAAATATGTTGGAACGCTTAAATAATATCCTAACATTCATATTCCGCAAAGAAATATTTTTTCTTTTCCTTCTAAGAGAAATGTGCTACATTAAAAAGCTGCTGTTTACATCTCTATTCTCTCTTGAACCAGTTTTCGATGAAAGTTTTTATTGATATCTATAGCATTAAGCAATTATACATTTTTTGAGATTTTTGACTGTCTTAATTTAAAAGTTAGATCCCTCCTCTAACTTTACGCATTAAAAAGAAATTTCCAAAGTGGTAACTTTGGAAGTTTCTATCTTTCAAACGATCGATCGGAGAATACATGCTTCTACAACCTCAATGTCATTTCATAGACCAATAAAATATAATATGGTCAATCTCCATATGCAGTTCGTAGGTTTGATAAAAACAGTTTATGTAGATGTAGTCCATATATGGATAGCAAACCCCCTTTACTATTATATTTATGTTATTTTATTATTTTGTAAATTTAGTGAAGCGGGTTAATGAATATATCTATGTATCTTTTTAACTGATGCAGTCTTAATAGTTTGGGAGTAAAGTGGTGGGGCGGCGGAACGGACGGTCGGACAAAGTCGATCCTGTAAGGGTTTCGTTCAGTGCCATTTGACTACGGAATCCTGAAACTAAATAACAATAAAAAATAGTAAAACAATTCTCTTTAAGACGTTTTTTATACTTTGCTTTATTATATTATTTATAAATTTTTTTCAGTGTAACACCTTTTCGGGATAAAGGTAACGTACAAGGCGGTCAATACGTAGGTATACCTAATACATATATCCTATATACCTAATACCTTTCATTTCTATTTAAGTTTATCATTCTATATAATAAATTTATTTTGTCCTATAGATAGTATGTATGTATGTATGTATGCAGTTGACAACGGAGCATAGTTTAATGAAATCCTATAGCTGAGGTCACATTAATCAGCCGACTTAATATACGACGCCTTATAACGTCTGGCGCGCAGCGGCCGGCAGGTCGAGGCTCCCTCAATTTCAATTGCAACTCCAATACACGACGACCATCACTCTCCATCAACCTGATCGCTGAACAAGATTTTGTCCATTGTTGGTTGTCCTTCACTTTATTCATTAATTATTCATTAATTCCCCCGTGTTGGTCCGGGCTCCTTTGCAGAATAGACCATCTGCCTTTCTTGCCAGACAGCTCGTAAAAGGCGAGCATAGGCTTATTATCACTAACACCGTGACATCTGACTAGGTGGTAGAGTTTAGCAGCGACTCGCCCGGATTGGTACCACCGCCTTACCTATTCCTGCCGCCGGAATAGGTAAGGCGGTATAACGTCACGACGTGTTCCGGTTCGGAGGGTATGGTAGCCGGTAAACTTACTTTTGCTCGAGGCCTATCATCCCGGCCTCAGGTTGGCAACGCACTATTACCACCTTTGGTGTCCAGGAAATCCGTCTGCTTGTTTGCCTTCCAATGTCATAAAAAAAATAATAAAAAACGACAGTTCTATTGTATTTTTCACTTTAAATTTAAGTAAATGATAATGCTATCGGATTGTGCTTTCATTTCAGCCGTTTGGTACATTTTTATGGATGCTGCAAATGTGAACAATGTAACTTAGCAATTATCATTTTCTCCAGAGTGGGAAGAGCTCAGTCGGAGAGCCGAGTATATGCGATTCTTGGTGTCGGTTTTACCATTTGCTTGCTCTAGTTTTTAAAATCATTGCGTTCTACTCCATAGTCCCAAGAAGGTACGATTTCCGACACAAGCATAGACATTACCCTAATAGTCAATAAAAAAGTATCTTCACGCCCATATCCCCGAAGAGGTAGGCAGAGGCACAACCAGGGCACCAACGACTAGCCGAAGACACTAAGTCCCATAACATGATAGGTGGCAAGCCGGGCACATTTCCAATCCCGACCAACATTTTTTTTATTAGAAAATTGGAAAAATCTAATTTTCTTATTGTTGGCCGACCCGGGATTCGAACCCGAGGCCTCATGCAGTCAAGTCCAACACCCGGACCGCTAGACCACAGAGGCGATACCCTAATAGTCAGTTTTTTATAACTTAGGCCCAAAATTTCCCATTAGAGAAAAATTCAAAGAAAGTAATATTTAAACTGAAACGTCCCAGTATGTCTGAAAATGTAAAGTATTTTGACCAGAATATACTCATAATTTAGGTTTGCCACTTTCTTTGCCACTTGGAAATTAGAAAATATTCGTCCACGAGAGTTACACGGGTAACATGGAATCAGCAAAATAGACGCTTATTCTACTACAATAGATTTCCGCAAAGTAACGCCTAATTCAATAAAGTAGCTCATGCATCTGCATGTATGTACCTATGTTTGTGTGTTTGTGCGTCTGTCAGTGACCTACATCCTAAACGTCGCAAATAGTAATCGTTTAGCTTTCTTTCAATTTAATTGTCTGATTTAATAAATCTTGATACATATAAGAAAGGGCTCAATCCCCTTTGAATATCAAAATATTGAATATACAAAAGACAAAATAAGGAATCGATATTACATGCACTGACTAAACCATAGAGTCTAAGACTTAGACATACAAAATGCCAAGCATACTGAGAAACTAGGTCTGTAAATCGCCTCTGTTGACTTCATGAGGTCCTGGGTTCGTTTTTAGGGTTGGGCAACAAAAAATAAAATGAAGTTTACCAATTTTCTAATAAATAAAAAACCTATCACATTGTGGGACTTAGTGTCTTCGGCTAGCCGTGGGTGCCTTGCTTGGACCTCTGCCAACCTCTTTGGGGATATGAGCGGGTAGATACTTGTAGTTTTATTATATACTAAGCAGAAAATAATAAATCTACAGGTAAATGGTAGCAAAAAAGTAATTGCAACAGATGGAATCCCCTAAGGTGGAGTTTTTATATCAAGAAACAGTCAGATAACATGCAGCACGATCATAGAGCTAAGCAGAAATAAGCTACCAAAACCAGAATCATGCAATGGCGATACACCGCGCTCATAAGGGAGAATGCCTATGCATATGGAGCGACAAGAGGTTTGGCACAGAACCAAACTAAGAACGGTGCAACAAAAACTTGAAAGTATTAAAAAAAGGCTTGCTTCGCAATTACAGGCTGAATGAGCACAACTGCACTCATACATACATAACCTTAGGGATAACTCCACTGCATCTTTTTAACTAACAAGAATTGAAGAAGAGTTATTTATTTATAAATAAATAAACAAATATCCCTGAACATGTCACACAAATAGAATATTACTAAGCGAAATCTATTATTGTGTAAGTTCAACCGTTGCATATCTGGAACAAACAGATAGACAGACATGTACATAAACAGTAAAAAATGTTGTTTTGGTGTATGTATGCACCATATTATATACATTCATACGAATGTTGTAAAAAGCGGTTATTTTAGTATTACAAATTTAGTATTGAGATGCAGAGTCGCCAGTCGGTAGCAAAGTGCGTTAGCCGTCATATGAGATCGTCGTACATCTCAATACGAAGTAGCTGGCGACGTCGTGGCGTCCCGGTGAGGTATGGCCCTAAGGGCCAGCGTTGCCCCATCTACGTCTTTTTACGTAGATCTACGTATTTTTGATTTCTGTTCAAAATTTTTGATATTTAAATTATTAAAACATCCGTTATACTACATATTTTAAAGAAAGAAAAAAATTTGCTCCTGATTTCAATCCTCAGTAGCTCAAGTGGTTAGAGCAATCGTCAGCTTGAGACGAAAAGTTACAGGTTCAAAACCTGTCGCGGCGAATTTTTTTTTATTTAAAAAAAATCAACCCAAGCACTAGACTAGTGCTAAAATAAAAATATCCATAATATTCTATAGATAAAAAAAATTGTTTTTGTTCTTGCTAAACTTTTAAAATTATTCCAAAACATAAATTAAGTAGAGTGTAAAGAAAACAGAAATAAGTTACGCTATTTATAAAAAAAAAAACAAAAAACATGGTCACGGCCATAGCGCCATTTATAGTAATTATTGAAGTGTATGTAGATAGTGTAAACATTTTTTCGAATTTTTAAATGAGGTAATTTTCAATTGTGGTGGCATTTTGTGCAGTTTTGTTCAACTAAAGCGCAAAAGTGAAGTATTCATTTGTAATGTGTAAGTTTAGAGACTATAGTAAATTATACTAAGATTTGTAACATACAAACATATACTTTATTGGTACTTTGTATAAGTACATGTTTGCAACATATAATTTATAACGGCATATTTTAGGATATAATTTGCTTACTTGCATTAGATTCAATTTGTATAACTTGTCCAGGAATATTTATTTAAAAAATAAAAAGTAAAATACAAACATAAACTTATTTTTTTTGTAAATTTGCATTCGATTGAGTACTTAAAGATGCCACCACTTTACTTAAGACCCTGACACAACTTTCCATTTCTTTTAAATAAACTGAGTACGCCTGATTGAACTAAGTCGAGTATGTTGATGTAAACTGCAACTTCGCTAATAGCAGATTTCGCCATACCGATACGATAAAAAAATGTTGTAAGGCTTGTATTCCCGTTATGGCAAGTCATCAATTAAGACTAATTAACTTGGAGTAATATACATAAAATTAGGATTATAGCAAAAAAAATATTCACATTACAAAAGTATAATTTTGAAAATTGCGTTTAAAATTTGTTACGTACATAAAAATCGAGCTATTAAAACCACAGTAAAAAAAAACGTAGGTCTACGAACTTTTCATGTGTATTTTTTTCAAAATCCGAGTTCGCAACCTCCGTTGGTTTGTTACGTGGAAAGACAGGCGAACGGAAAGTTGTCAAAACAGATATGCAACGCGTGTGGGTATGGTTATCACTTATAGGTTATAGGTTATAGGTACCCGAGGAAACTTAAGTCTATGTTCTACAATCAAATCAGTCCGGGGCTATCCGAGGGGGTGTCCAAAGTCTTCGAAAATGGCGTGTTTGTGCGACCAAAATAACTTTAATCTACGTAAACCATACCGATGTAATACTGAATTTCTATTTCTGTGTCACCCGTGAGTGGATGAACAAATTTCGATTATTACTTTTTGTTGTATTTAGCGGAACATTATAAAATTTTAGGTAACTTAGTCAAAGTACATGTTTCATGACGGTCAGTCGATTGACATTCAAACGATATAAATTGTTAACATTAGAGTCAGGACAACTTCAGCTGTTGGGTTGGCTACTTAAAAATAAATGGAAAACAAGTACAATTAATATTCTTTATGAAGCGGCATGACCAAAGGTCGCGGCAAGGGCCTGGTCAAGAGGACAAATTTAATAAAAAAGTAATCAATTTTATATACTTACTACGATTATTTGTTCTTTTTAAAGATCGAAATTAATTGCACAATACTTTTTAAAAGAACATACTATTTGTAGACGTGGGAGTGTACGCCACAAAGACTAGCAAAACGTGGCGAGATTGTACCAGCCGACTAGGTTTTGTTGATATTTTTACTTATAGCCACGTCGTATTATATTTTGACTAAATGTATTGAATTTTCAATGACATTCCTTTCGGATTTAATTTTGATTTCTTTAAGCTTTGCCCTCAGGTAAACGCTTTGCTCCTAAGTTATAAATTGCCCTTGTAACATGTAAACAGTATTCATTTATCTTATCCTAGCACGATGGACAGCAGGACAGCTGATTTTTGTTTTGATTACAGATTTATTTATAAATCACCTCCCATTTCAACGAGATCTTAAAATAAAATCATTCATACGAACGGAAATCGTTGTGCGTAAAATATGTCATTTCCGCAGGTAACGGTGACAGAAGTAATGACGGTGGCGAGACCGGCAGAGCTTCAGACCGTGGCGGGAACACGGCGTGAAGTAACGGGCCACTCGCGCACCGTGAATGTGTCCCACCAGGCGAGCACGGGGGCAAGGTTGGAGTAGGTATACCACGAGTGCAGTCAGTCAGAACGATTGAGTTTAACCACGCCATTATGGTCATGTATAGGTTGTAGGATAGGGTCAGGTCAGTAAACTTACTTTTACAAGGCGCTAAGGATACCAGGCTCATATTGGCAATACACCGTTTACATTTTTAAATGTAGGGAAATGCTTTTGCTTATTAACTTTTTTCTGTGATGTATATAATAAAACAATAATTTAAACCTTAAGGATTCCTATTGCATTTTATACCCGACTTTTAATAAAACAATTACATTTACAGTACGCGCAAAATTTCAAGGCGTCTCGCACGGAGACATGATGCCGCAGGCCGCGCCGCGGGTACCGCCGAGTGCAGCGGTCGAGCCCGGTGAATTTGTAATAAAAATAATAAATAATAATAATAATAAACTACAGCGAGGTTGGCAAAAAAAAGACCGTCGGCGACACTTCAAAAACATGTTTTTTATAGTATGTTTCTTGTGTATTAATTAACTAACCTTTATATTGCGCCAAAAACAAGAGAACTATGCATGTGCAAGAAAGTAAGGAAATCTTGTCATATCGTACTAATATTCATTATAAAATGTACCTACATCCATACATACGTATAATATAACAGTTTATGCAAAATATTGTGTGTTTGTGAAAACATCAATATTTTTTATTTTGGTATTTGTAACACTAACCAAAAGCTTTGTGCAACTGTACCCTAACAAAAGAGACGAACACAAGTACGAGTAAGAGCAGGTTGGTAGTACGCTACCTCACTGTCACTGATGAACGGCACACACTACCGCCGATACCTAAATTTGCGTTCTGCCCAAAAAAACTTTTTTGGAAGCGCATTGAAGCTTTGCGTGAACCGTAGTTATCCAATATGTAGTCTATCTATACATATAAAAAATACAGAAGAATTGATTCTGTACAATAATGAAATAATAAAGCCGGCAAGTGGGACTCGGAATCGTCCGTGAAGGGTTCCGCAGCAACCACAGTCAAATACTACTACTACAGAGAGTAGCAAATAGCAATCATAATATAAAACTTAAAAGTTATTTTAGTCACTTAAACAGTGCATATATATGATTATGTGAAGTCGAACCCCTGTTATAGATAGTGTATATAACAGGTGTTCGATTTCACATACTTATATATTTTCTTCAGCAACATGCGCGAACTTATAGTTTTTTTTTAATAACATTGGAAGGCAAACAAGCAGACGGATTCCCTGATGGTAAGAAATTCCCGGCGCCTAGAGACAACAAAGATGGTAATGGTGCGTTGCCAACCAGAGGCCGAGATGTGAGGCCTCGAGCAAAAGTAAGTCAACTGGCTACCTTACCCTCCGAACCGGAACACGTCATGACGTTATGGCGGCAGGAATAGGTAAGGCGGTGGTACCAATCCGGGTGAGTCGCTGCGAAACTATACCACCTAGTACATATATAGTATGTATAGTATCAAAGAGCATAGAACATTATAAGACTTATGCTAAACGCTTGCGTGATTCTATACTACACAGCGTAGTGATTATATTATCTTTGCTATACAGCGTTATTTCCTGACAGTAAAGCATGAATTTATTATCATTATCATTATTATATTATACTAAAACTAAGTTGATAAAATGTGCGTGCCGATAAAACTTAAAAAGGATTCCCGATACGATAAAGGGACTTTTATAGTGCAATAGCCCTTTATCCCCCCTCGAACAAGAAAGTTCCCGTTTCAACTTAAAGGGCGTATTTTTAAAGATATAAGGGTTTTTCCAATTCCTCAACTTGAAAATTAAGTGAAGTAGTGGCGCCATCTGTTGTCGAGTAGTTGAACTCCATTTAGAACAACGATTATTTGAGTTGCGTTTCGAAAGGCGCTGCTTCCAATTACAGCATGTGTAGCAATGGCGCGAAATTTGAAATTCCAATTTCAACAAAGTATTAAATTACATTTGTTTTTATAATAAAGTTATTAAATTTTGTGTATTTATACAGCATTAGGTAGCTTTTATTTTGGAGTTGAAGCGAGATAATTTTAGTTATTCAAATTAGTAATTATTAATTCTGAAAATATTTTAAAATTTAAGTTTTCAAATTTCGCGACTACTACTTATGCAATAGCTGCAGAACTTATTGTTACGGCGGACGATAATGTCGAGTACATTCTAGAAGAAAACATGAGAGTTGAATTATCAAAAGATGAAACAATAGCACATTTTGCTAAAATAGGTACTTTTACAAATAGGTGAAGACACATACGACCAAACCAAGCGACCGGCCTCATTGAACTCAATAGTGATTTCTGTAACATAGCCACTACTGAAAACGATCTAATCGACAAATTTTATCCAAATATTGTTCAGAACTATACCAATGTCGAGTGGTTATTTCAAAGAGCAATTTTGGCCACTAAAATAATGTTGACGATATCAATTTTAATATTCTAAAGAAAATACCTGGTGAAGGGAGAATAATATATAAATCGATGGACACGATGGTATCCAGTGAGGAAAGTGTCAACTTCCCCACAGAATTTCTGAACTCTTTACAAGTACCAGGAATGCCATTACACAGCCTTCGTCTGAAAATTGGATCTCCAATCATACTACTGAGAAATCTCAGCTCTCCAAAACTATGTAATGGAATGAGGATGATCGTAACACAGCTATCGAATAATATTATTGAAGCTGAACTTATTTCTGGAAAGAACAAAGGACAAACAGTGTTTATACCTAGAATACCACTGATCTCTTCTGAATTGCCATTTCGATTTAAAATATTGCAATTTTCAATTAAATTAGCTTTTACTTCTACAATTAACAAAGCGCAAGGATAAACTTTAAAATATTGTGGCATTAACCTCAAAGAACCCTGCTTCTCTCACGGTCAGCTATATGTAGCTTGCTCAAGGGTAGGAAATCCGAAAAATCTATATATATATATATATATATATATATAT
>NJDD01009543.1:56349-68494 GCA_002245505.1 Calephelis nemesis
GGAAACTAAAATTCCATCAGTATGACCATGGACACAAAAGAGTGGACGTGGTCAGATCAGTCTAACAATGCGATCTGACCACGGATACCTGCCCCTTACTTTTACTTTGTTGGTACCTTTTTTTAAAAAACTAAAATGTTATCTATAGCTAACTTCATCGTGTCGGTTTTTCGTGACGGTGTGCGCGCGCATCGTAAAAATTTACCCTCACATTTTTTCCTAACGTGCCAAAAGAAGTATAACTTCAAAAAATTGGGGTGAGTTACACTTATCCGTTGGGGCATGAAACATAGATGTTAGCCGCTTTTCAGACCTACTCAATATGCTCACAAAATTCCAAGAGAATCGGTCAAGCCGTTTCGGAGGAGTACGGGAACGAACATAGTGACACGAGAATTTTAGATATAAGACTAGCTGACCCGTCAGACGTTGTTCTGCTATTTTTTAACGTTATTTAAGAAAACAATTGGAGTGAGTTACCCTTATCACTTAGGAGTACGAAAAATAGATGTTGGCCGATTCTCAGACCTACTCAATATGCTCATAAAATTCCAAAAGAATCGGTCAAACTCAAGCCGTTTTGGAGGAGTTTTCGGAAACGAACATTGTGACACGAGAATTTTATACATTTTAGATTATAGGTACATTCTATTCGTGTATAGTAAAGTGCATATTCATCGTTGATAAAATATGTATCAGGTGAGATGGGGAAGTACTCGTATCTACGTCACTACTTGTAAATGAAGTAAACAGCGGAAATGATGTGCGCGCGCGGCAGCCGCCCGAGCCGCCATCAGTATGCGCATAGTCGCAGCGCAGACTCTAATGTATCATTCGTAAGCTGAGCTCGGTAATGAGCACATTTGTAATGTATATATCTGGCGCCGCCGCGACATGCCAATGTTAAGTGCTCCAGCTAATTGATGCTAATGTTGTTCATGGAATATCTTGCTCCTTCTTGTTATTCACGTATCAACTGACTGCGATCATCCACTACACTGCAATAACACATAGTAATTATTCATAGCATGTATATAAATGGCCTTCGTCAAATAATGAACAGTTTGAATTTTGGTAAATCAGACCATTTACTGTTCAGATACAAAATGTGTTCGAGTCTCGCGACACACCAGTTGAGTCGATGAGTCAAGTTACAAGTACACCACTCTACTTTGATTTCCAATTCATTTAGAACCGCCACATGTTTACAATCGGATTACTAGTTATAGTAGACAGTAACAGTTTTACTTTAATTAATCTGCTAGAACGACTTTATACTTTTTAATTTATAATAACGCCTAACCCATTCATAACGTTTGTCAGGATCGTGAGGTCTGGCACTAGATATTCTCTGTCTACCCGTAAGGAACTTGGCACGAATATATGTATGTAATAACGAAATGGTGTCTGTAGAGTTATTGTGTCCTAAGGTACACTCCTATAAAAGAAATATACTTTCAATTACTCGCATACAGGCTATTTCATATTAATAAGTACTAAAATTAATCGATTGGCAAGACGATATGATTTGACGATAGATTTTAAAAATGTACAACTCTGCTAATGGTGTTAATAACAGCGTGGTGAACTCACTATACAAACTTCAATCTATCGCCATCTTCTTTCAATAGTTGTAATAGACTAAACACTGCTGTTCGAGTAGTTTGCGTATAATATTTATGGAGATTTTTTTTACTTATTTCTTGGAAAAATATTGTTTAAAAACGTCACGGTTTGACATATAGTAACTACCTTGAATAAAGTAGTAACCTCCTTATTCGAGCAAAAAAAAGTGAGATTTGGTGGGAACAAGAACACGGTGTGCGTGATTGAATTCCCCCGAAACGGCTAAACAGATGCTCATGAAATTTTATGAGCATAATGATAGAATATCTATTTTTTATACCCTTAAGTGACTCATCCAAATTTATTTTTTATTAAAATCACATTAAAATATAGCAGAAAATGTCTGCCGGGTCAGCTGGTTTCTATATGAACACTTCACCATAGTAGTATAACTTGTAAACTTGTTTCTAACGTAATTGTCAAAAATACAATCAAATTTATCTAATTTTACTCAACACTAGGTACCTACACGGAATTCAGTAATTACAAAAAAACTGTCGTCACGTTTTTTCTTGATAACTCCCAAACTCTACTACATTATTAAAAAACGATTTTTGATCTTGACAAATGTCGGAGTAGGTAAGATGAGAAGTCAAAAAATGTAAACTAATATAAAAAATGTGTTGGTTATATAGATAACAATATTATGTTATATTATTTTCGTTACATCTTACTCCACCAAATTGTATAGAAACGGAAAGGGTTACGGAAACAGTCTCCTCCTCCCCTCCTCCCCCCCTCACTCCGGAGACTCAAATAACTTCAGGAGAGTAGAGTAGTACTTCAGTACTATGTGCCATAGTAATCAATAATTTAGAGTAGAGTATAGTAGAGTGAGTATCTTCACTCGCATATCCCTGAAGAGGTAGGCAGAGGCACAACCAGGGCCTATCGCCAACTGGGCACATTTCCAATTTCGAGCAACATTTTTTTATTAGAAAATTGGAAAAACCCAATTTAAGTTTTGTTGCCCGACCCGAGATTCGAACCCCGGACCTCATGCAGTCAAATCCAACAACTGAACCGCTAGACTACAGAGGCGATAAAAATAATTTAACTTTGTAGTTGTAACGGAGTGTGGCACCGAGAGAGGTACATGGCCATTGTTATTACCCAACTGCGAGATCCAAATATAACGAACTATTTTAGGAGACAACACAATCTCGAACGTAAACAAACAAGCGGACAATTCGCGGGAAACGCACCGTAATTTATTAACATAATGATAATGAATATGAATGTGTTAACATCAAACAAGAGGAGATAGCCGCAGAAGGGGAGGGGGTGAGGAGGGAGAGGGTGCAGATAAGGGGGTGAACGGCCGGACGCCATTCACGTCGAACATTCAATATCCTCTTAGTTTACACCTTATTATGTGCAGCATCCGCTGGCCGACTTTGGTCACGTGAGAGGAATCCTTTCTCAATACAATCTTCCGTGTATTCAGAGCGAATTGGGTTAAGTGTCCAATAATGGCAGGTACCTTTCCCCGTGTTGGTCCGGGCTCCTTTGTAGAATAGACCATCTGCCTTCCTGTGCCAGGCAGCTCGTAAATGGCGAGCATAGGCTTATCGTCACTAACACCGTGACATCCTACTAGGTGGTAGAGTTTCGCAGCGACTGTCCCGGATTGGTACCACCGCCTTACCTATTCCTTCCGCCATAACGTCATGACGTGTTCCGGTTCGGAGGGTAAGGTAGCCGGTTAACTTACTTTTGCTCGAGGCCTAACATCCCGGCCTCTAGTTGGCAACGCACCATTACCACCTTTGGTGTCTCTAGGCGGCGAGAATTTCTTACCATCAGGAAATCCGTCTGCTTGTTTGCCTTCCAATGTTAAAAAAAAAAGGTACCTACCTGGACTCCGCGTCGGCTCCAGATCGAGTCACCTCTACCAAACTCAACAAACTTAACCAAAAGTCGGGCGCCAGGAGTATCGCAACACCATTGTCGATGGTGGCATTTATGGATAGATAAGATTGAACAAACACAATTTCAAAAGGTGGCATCTCAAGGTGTTTTTACACTTGTATGACTTATCACATTTCTACATAAATAGGCAGGGTATCTGGCAGATGGAATGTTTGAGTGGAGGGAATAGTGTGGACAATGAGCACTGGAGCGCTGGGCAAGCTACCGGCGAGGTTTTGACTCAGAGCGCTACGTTTCCTTTGCATATTTGCTTTGCATATTTGACCGCCTCGTTGGTCGATTGGCTAGCGTACTCGTCTAACGACATCGACCAACCGCGAAGCTCGGGTTCGATTCCCGACGGCGGCAGACATTTGTGTTATGAACATTTAGATGTCTGCATTTACGGGTCTGGGTGTTTATTAAATTTATTCTGGTATCTATTTAAGTATTTATATGTAATAGTATCGTTGACTAACACCCATAACACAAGCATATTATTTTGCTTACTTTGGGGTTAGATTCAATTTGTGTGATTTGTCCAGGAATATATATTTATATATTTTATATTTATTCTGTGTTACCCGACGTCACTTTTCATATTAATAATATTGTAGGAACCGAAAGTTTAGCAGGTTAGAAAAACCATTAAAATAAGAGAGCGGTGAGGGCAATCGGTGTTGTAAAGTAGTGAGATCAGAAAAGAGAATGGGCTCTAAGGGCAGTAAAGACGTAAAATAAGATATGCGACAAACCTATCGCCTAACAAAACAACTACAAATGAAGTTATTACTCCATCCCCACAACCACCCAGTCCATCACAATGTAACTCTTCCAATATTTAGGGCACCGACTTTTGTGGCCCACAAAGCTACAGGTTTTTATGAGCACTTAATAAAATATATCACAAAAAACTCGTCGGTTATTTCACAATAAAACTTTTTGATTTGCTTTCGACGAACAAAAATTACCTTTCTTGAGATATTACTTAATTTGTGTGGATCTACAGCCACCATACATTTATTATATAATTAAACCTATATTTATAATTTTAGTTTCTTTTTTCGATAAAATAGCTGTTTTACGAGGTACTAGCTGTCCCGGCGAACTCGTAACACCTGTTCAGTTTGTATAGGAAAAATTAAAAGGTTTTTTTTACCTTGTTTTCTCGCAGTTTTTTTTAATCTTTCTTATCTTTCTTATTTTTTAAACCTTCCATGGACTTGGACAAATAATTCAAAACCGAAATTAGACAAATCGGTTGAGGCATTCTCGAGTTTTAAAGCTAACAAAGAGCAAGTGATTTCCATTTATATAGAAGATTTGTAAAAAAACTTGTTAAAATGTGATGGGTGGTGTTTGAAATGATGAATCTTTCCCTGGCGGGTAATTCTATAACAATTAACCTTTCGAAAAACAAAAGTTTATTAAAAGCAGTCAATCGACGATCCATCACCATACTTTATTTTAATTTTAAAAAGTCAACGCCTGAGAAAATGTGACTTCAACTTTGACTTTGCGGCTGTGCAGAATATAAATCCATATTTTTTGTGAAAATCCATGCTGCTATCGTGCACGATTATGAGGGGACGTTTTCTATTCACGTGAATGGCTGGAATAAAATATTGTTGTTCGACGGCGACAAGTGAGACGTTCCTTGATATAATATTATATCAGTAGCCATGTGGCATATGATTGAGGAGTGAATAGCCGATACGCTATTTGAGTCTAGACGCGGTTCTGGCATCTACTCAGACTATTTATTGTCGTTGCCATCATAAACATATATAACCACGTATTTAGTTGAATCATACACAGTTCATATACTATGTATTTGCTATTAAACTAAAATTTCAAAAATTGTTAATAATTACACATTGTTTTTCGAGAGGGAAACAAATACATAAAGTGCGTCTAATAACTATTTCAATACTTACAAATAAACTAATGACCTTCAACTCCTGGACAGATAATATATAATATATGTTACAGATAATAGGTAAAAACTATCTCAATCTGTCTGATTGTTTTCAAGCGCACATGAGCTGAAGACCTCAGATGCTCGGACAGTTCGGTTAATCAAAGCTGCAATCACTTAAGAATATTTCAAAAACTATCAGCTGTGTTATATGGCACGGGTTTCTAAATGGTTTGTTCAAAGACAATTAGCTAATCGATGAATATTTTGAAGTTTACACTTACACATAATGTTTACATCAACCAATGTTATTTTTATCTAGATTCTATACTTCTTATCGTCGGAGCTTGGTGGAATTCCATTCTTGATGTAATTTATTTAGAAACACTTGTACTTTCCACAATATATTTTATTATTTTTTATTTTTATAATTTAGCCAACCGGTTTCGCTATACAAGCATCATCATTTGTTTGGGGAGTTATTATATAGCCCTGATGACTTGTATAGCGAAACCGGTTGGCTAAATTATAAAAATAAAAAATAATAAAATATATTGTGGAAAGTACAAGTGTTTCTAAATAAATTACATTATTTTTATCTGTCTATCATAATATAACAACGTCTTTTTTTCGGCGTAATTTAAAATCAAAGTAAATTTCATAATTTTGTTATGAATAATAGAAAATAAAATTGAACTTAACCCTAAGAATTTACAATCATTACATTCATTTATAATCATAAAATAAGACTCAAATGATAGACCAGTGCTGGACGAATTTTAAAATGTTAAAAAGTGAAAAAAAAGAAAGGAAATATAATGAAAATCAAAGGAAAAATGAAATACGGTCGAGTCGGGTTTGGGAAGTGGGAGGGGGAGGGGATACTACTTCTATGATTAACAAACAAATAAGTTCATCAAGTTTATATTTAAAAGTGTCTTCACAATCATGTCCCCCAAAGAGGTGGGCAGAGGCACAACCAGGGCACCCACGACTAGCCGAAGACACTAAGTCCTACAATGTGATAGGTGCCAAGCCTATTGCCAGCTGGGCACATATCCAATTCCATTCCATTGCCAGCTGGGAAGTCACGCAGTCTAGTCCAACACCTGAACTGCTAGACCACAGAGGCGATTAATTATAAATATTTTTATATGTTATACATTTACATATAGGGGAAAGGAAGGCAAAACGGAGCCTTTTTTTATTATTTATTTAGCAGGGATGGAAGGTACACCGCGGATGTACAGAGTAGAGTGAGTGCAGGAAATATTGTGAATGGAGCGTTGGGTAAGCTATTCCAAAGCGAGGTTTTGAGTCAAAAAGCTAGACTCGCTTTGCACAGTTCTGTGCTTATCCCGACGTTATTGTATGGAAGCGAGAGTTGGAAAGTTGGGTTGGGTGTCAGAAAGATTATTTCTGTTAGTTAAGATAAATGCGGTCGAAATGAGAGCACTACGGAAAAACTGTGGTGTAAAGCTCGCTGACCGCATTCGTAACTGTGAGATCCGCGAAAGAGTGGGATCGAAAGAAAGTTTTGGTGTTAAAATGCAAAAGGGTATGCTCCGCTGGTTCGGTCATGTGGAAAGAATGACAGATGAAAGATTGACAAAGCAGATATACAATGCGAATGTGGATGGATGTATGTACCCGGGGAGACCAAGGCTTACATTTTACGATCAGATCAATCGGATATTATCCGAGGGTTGTGTCGAGAGTGTCCGAAACTGGTGTGTTTGTATTAAAAGGGTAATAAATATGAAGGAAGCAAGACAGGTTTGTCAGGATCGTAAGGTCTGGCACTTATAGTATATATACGATACTCTCTGCCTACCCCGTAAGGGACTTGGCTTGAAGATATGTATGTGTGTATGTATGTATGTAAACGGAGGCTGTGGGCATAACGGTCTCTTTTAATAATTTCGAAACCAGTAACACTCTCTAGTAATTATTCCGCGTCATAATATTGGTCACCACGTTCCCGCTCTCGGTCAGTGTACACAAATCCACAAAGTTCATTGAATAATAGGTCTTAGAGACGTCAGCTAATGTGGTTGATCACTGCCATCTACTGCGCAACGCTGGACCTACTGCTTGCAACGTAAATATGCATAAACACAATAATGTATATATCAGGGCTTCCCAAACTTATCTCGACTGTGACGCCCAGCTCAGCTCAGCGTTATGACTCCTCTTAACCAAGCCCACACCTAGTGGACAAAATTATCAAAATATATAGTTACCATTGATAATAAGCATAAGTCTAGTAACTGGTTCCTAGACTCGCATAATTCCTTCGAATCGGTCGCATTTACACGTGACGCCCCTGGGACAGTGCCACGACTCCCCAGGGCGTCGCGACGCACACTTTGGGAAGTCCTGGTATATATTATGTACGTACAGCTCCTAACTCAATTTGCTTTTTCTCGAATTATTGCTTTCGTTCTTCCATATTCTAAGTAAATGAAACATGTATAATTTTAATCAGTAAATATGTATCTATTAACTATATCTATTAACTAAAGTTATACTAAATATCAACATGGACTACAAAACATTCCGTTAGAAGCTAGTAATATATTGTAAAATAAAATGTAACCAAGTTTCTGTAAATAATCGAGATGTAATTATAAATTCGTTATGTGTTTTACATATTTTCACGTAAATACATAAAACGTGAACAAATGTAAAACATGATATCCGGAATGTATAGAAACATTTGTATGTGCAGGTCATTGTTATGCTGGAGCTCATTCTTTGTGGTTAATTCCAAACAAACTAATATAATAAATACATTCGTTTAACATGAATGAGTAATTATGTCGTTTTATCGTTTACTTTTACGTATTTGTATTCATGCACAGACCTTTGATTTGCAACAATTTCACGTAAAATGTTATCAAAATGATGCTATATCGTATAGCTAAGATTGTGAAAAAAACATCAGGTGTCATATAGAACCAAGCTTTCATATGAAACAAGCGACGAAATGAAAGTTTTGAAAAAAGGTAATTAGGATAGCTTTGCTTTGCTCGTTTTGGTGGGAACACAACAGTCGCCAAATATTACATCTAAAATAAAATAGTGAAAAAATGTAGTATTTCCAAAATATTCTTGATTCATTTAATATTATGTGTATACTTTAAAGTACTAGCTACACGTTATTTATATCTTTAACAAATGCAAAACATGAATTTGTATATTTTGTTTTTATGTTAGAATGTATTTCTCTAATATGAAATGATGACAGCTACAGCGAACAAGCAGAGCAGCTCAGTTATTTAGTAGGTACTTATCACAAACAATCCCTGACATCCACGAAGTTTGTATCTATATTATGTCCATTTGTTAGAGCCCGTTTCAAACATACGTGGTAAGGTCACCTGAGGTAATTGCGTCTGTTTGATATTTCTCCAATCTCATTTAAAATAAAAATACTTTCGCCATCTATGCTACTTTATTTTAACTAAAATCATTACTTGAAACTGTAAGCACGGGCGTTTAGCATCACGATTTTGAATTGTCTGCCATATTTAAAATCACCCGTTTCAAACATACGTGGAACTAACAATAGTTTTAAAGTTACAGAACGATGTTTCGTAATATTTGCAGTTTATCTAAAGCAAATCAAAAAGAGATGTTGCGAGTCAGATGCGTATGAGAGTGTGTGTCTGTCTGTGGCATAACCTTTAAAACGACGGACCGTTTGTCGGGGGTTCATTGCAAACTTTTAATTTTAAAATTATTACGCAAGAGGAATACGGACAAGTAGTTCACCTAATGGTAACTGATCGCCACCTTCGAACAGCAGTCAGGCAGTTGCGTCTCGGACAGTTTTCACAAATGATCAGAGAATATCCTCAAACATTTGTATATTGGTTCATTTAGAACTTACGTTTGCTCTGTTGAAATATATTTCACAAGTTTAATTTACATTAATTGTGCAGGTAAGGGTGACGTTTGTTGACCGCGTGTTTGTAGTGATGTGTGTTTAGGTTTATTTCCAGAAGCGAATCATGAAATTATAACGATGGAACAAACAGCAAGTGGTGTGGGCGACTCCAACAACTGCGGCAACTCACCACTAACTCCACACTTATAATTGTATTTGCAGTTATAATAGTTCAAATTATGTTTCCGTTTTAATTCAACCGCATATATTTTTACCGTATATCATTACTCTAACCTCCTGAGCACAATAAAGCGCTTTATAGGTTTCATTATGTGTCTGTATGGTTTGCTTCTGTTTATGTCATCTCAGCTCTGAAGCGATGTAATCGTGATGAACTCAGACGTTGTCTAATTATTGGACTCGTCAGTAGCAGACGGAATCCAAGATTGCCTATTAAAGACCCATCAAGTTAATGCATTTGTCATTTATTCTATATAATTGTTTCTTTCTATTTGTCCCAATAACGTGGACTTGGTGCGATGGAACCTGGGATATCCCGTTATGAACACGGTGGTTATTGGACCATGTATAATTTTTTGTGTGGGTTACTTACACTTTTATTTTATAATTATTTGTAGCTAATCAAATGTGCGATAAATGTTACGGCATAGTCCAACTCACGATGTTATGACACGATAAAACATGAAGAAGTCTCACTCGCTCCGAAAGACCTCGCGAACAGCCAATAGAGCTTATATTCCAACATTCCGTTATCTATTCTTGCTCTTATATGTTAGCAAAATTTCAAAGCAGAACAATGGAATGGAATTGGCTTTGAAGTAGCTAGTAAATTACAAAATATACAACCTCTTTTTGCTACAATCATTTCAGATTTATAGTAAATTTTTCAGTCTTGTCCTCGACCACTGAAAAAAGTGACGGTCTATTAAACCAGAATGAGCCGAGTCACAAAATATCAACAGGTGGGTGAATTTCAACAAATGCCACTTTTTTAATATATCGGTGAACTTTTTCATTTATTTATATTTTGCATATTTTTCAGGTTTTATGTAATCTTTAGGATAGTAAATATCCCCAAATTTAGAATCATCAACGTATCATTTGAGACTAAGGAGAAAAATCATTTTGAATTCTGGTTTATTTGGTTATAAATTATTATATATTATATATTCAGGAATCCATTTTTAACAAAAGATTCTGCTATACAACGTCATTTCTTGATTATTGAGGCTGATAGATTTCCTAGAGTCGAAGAAAATATAACGTACTGAGAGATTTCAGGAAGTATCCGGTACCGTCACTGTCAATATCATTCTTATCGGTGTTTCCATACTATTTTTTACATCATATTACTTATTTACCTGCTACTTAATAACATACGGTACAAAAAATTAATAAAACAGATTTGAAATGCTTAAAACTTAATCTCTTTATTGGACACCTTAAACGAAATAAGAGACATAGTCACGACATTGTCGGCAACCGTCACAATATTTACCACAATGCAGTCATGACATCATCACTAACACCGTCGCATTCAAGACATTTTCACCGTCTTGACACTGACACGATATCGTCACGACGCAACCACGACATTGTCACAAACATTTTTGTCGTCGATATCGTTACAGCGTTTAATAAAATTCATTACCGTTTTCTTTGTTAATGTTCCTGTTACTGTTTTAAGTAAATTCAGTGCAGCTGAATTGCGTTCTGCCTGTTTGCACTTACATCTGATACCTCACACGTAATAATAATCTTAGGTTTGTTTTATGGCAATAAACAAACACAGTATGTGTTTAAAATACATTAAAATCGAATAAAAATTCCTAAGTTATTGACGAATAAACAATCAAACATATAACCACAACCATCCCGTACATAGAGATCTTCGATCGCTCGCTCAAACATATTGTGACATTAACCAGTCGTCTAGCGTCGGTTTTCTGTCTGAGGCGAGTGGGAGTGTCACGGTCAGCTCCCGTTACTCTATAATGAAGTCCACCATTTACGTGTTGCGGATACCGGCACCTGTGCTGGCGGCTCGCTGGCGGCCAGGAACCGGCGGGGTGAGACGACGCCGGAACTTGTACCACTAACATTCTTGCTTCTGTACAAATACAGCGTTAGCCCTAACATTATCACCTTGTTTATACGTTCTGCCTAGACAAAAAACCCTGGTCTTAACGTCAATAAACACTGTCTGCTATACCACAAAAATGTAGATTTCTGTTTAACTAAACCCTGCCCGTGATTGACATCCAATCATTATTATGCTAAATATGGATGACGTTATGCATGTCATTGGTTGAATATACAATTTTAGACTGTGTTTAGTTAAACATATTGTGCTCAGCGAGCGTTTGTGGTCAGACGATATAGTTTTCATCGTGTCGTCGTATTTAAGTGGCTACCTATTTTTTTCAGGGACAGAGATCGGGAAGGCTATTTAAATTTGTCGTTGTGCTATTTTAAATTATTCGTTATGTTCTGAAGCATTGTGCCTTATGCTCTAAAGCTAATACGAGTACATCATTAGCTGCGGCTTACGTACATACTGTTCGCGAACGCCTAACTACACCGATCAACCGCTAGGCTCGGGTTCGATTCCCGACGGGGGCAGGCATTTGTGTGATGAACATTTAGATGTCTGCATTTCTGGGTCCGGGTATTTATTAAATTTATTCTGGTATTTAAGTATATCTATGTATTAGTATCGTTATTAAACATACCTAAGAAAATATTCAAATATTAACAAAAAAAAAACAAAAATAGTG
>NJDD01009543.1:70801-81462 GCA_002245505.1 Calephelis nemesis
ACGTAGGAAAAGCTTCTGAACAAATTAAGTGACTTTTAAAACGTAATAATATCAATGTTGCATTAAGAACCCAAAATTCATTAAGAAACATATTATGCAACGGTAAGGACAAAATTGAGAAAAAAATTAAATCAGATATCTATAAACTACATTGTTCTGAATGCAACAGTGTATACGTTGGTCAAACTGATCGTAGATTTAAGTCTTGTTACAAGGAACACGTCATATCGGCTCTCAAAAATATTCGTTTAGATAAATAACATTTTGCTAAAAATCTTTTGGACACTGGGCATAAGTGGCAGTAATTCCTACTTTCGAATCAATCCATACATAAAGAATTAATATTAAATATTCTAGAACAATTAGAAATTATTAAATGTAATAACGAAGACTCCATTACACTGTTAAACGAACAAACAAATCTAACTAATTCCCTGCTACACATGTTTGTTTGTTGAAGGTGCTACCCCCAACAACAGTACTCGTTATGTTATACCCGCGCGCGAACTCGCGAAATCCTATAAATAGAGTGAGTCGAAACGTACATTGAGTTTTTAGTAGTGTGTGTATTGTTGGTACTAATAAAACAATTTGGTGGTGTGTGTTGTATGGAGCTGGATATATTTAGCAATTTTGGCTTTTGGTAAGTCCAAGTCATTCATAGCTCACTATTTTACCTGTTAAGTCACGCCATAATACGTATACAGTTTTTTGGCGGGAAAGTGCAAATTAAATATTTTTATTTAGACTTAATAATGGATTTCCGCATATCTAGGTTTTATAAGTTGGGACGCAGTCTTGATTCACCAAAATTGTTTTAGGTAAAATTCATACATGTCCCAGTTTCGAAATGCCATTTGTATTGGCTTGTCTTTTTCCACTTGTTTTTAGTGTACTAAAAGCTCTCGATCACACACTTTAATGTGAGGTACACGCCATTTTCTTCTAATAGTCTTCCGGTTCTTCCAATATTTACTGTTACTTGATCATTATAATCTAGTGTGACTGCATCCACATTAGATTTACACCTTGTTAAAATTAATTCATGGTTACAGTTGTTAAGGTCTTCTTGCTTATCTCTTCCAATATGTTTACTGATTCAAAATTGTACGGCGACTGCGGCCTACCGCCAATTATGTCATATTTATACCATCTTATCTATCAACATTGAAACTTCTTTTACCGGCCAACATAACATTCAAGCGGATATTCGGATAATTAAATTAACCCCGCGTTGGTCCGGGCTCCTTTGTAGAATAGACCATCTGCCTTCCTGCCAGGCAGCTCGTAAAAGGCGAACAAAGGCTTACCGTCACTAACACCGTGACATCTTACTAGGTGGTAGAGTTTCGCAGTGACTCGCCCGGATTGGTACAACCGCCTTACCTATTCCTGCCGCCATAACGTCAATGCCTGCTGTTGACGTGTTCCGTTTAGGGTAAGGTAGCCGGTAAACTGACCTTTGCTCGAGGCCTTACATCCCGGTCTCAGGTCGGCAACGCACCATTACCACTTTTGGTGTCTCTAGGCGACGTGAATTTCTTACTACCATCAGGAAATCCGTCTGCTTGTTTGCCTTCCAATATTATAAAAAAAAAAACAATATCAGTACCGGCAATTACTCTATGACAAAAACAAATAGTTTAAATAATAGTAAAAATAAATATAATTGATTAATCATTACAAACCGATGTAGAACTAAGACAATATGATATAATTTAGTATAATAAGTAATACACTCGATACATTCAAGATTGCCAACATTATATAATTTAGTATAATAAGTAATAGTACACACTTGATGCATTCATGATTGCCAACACAGTTTAACATTATTTTGTAGTCCTCAGCAAAAACTAATAGTTTTCCAAGCGGTAGCATTACATTAAAATTACTTAATACAAACATAATTACAGTTTTAGATTTTACTCCATTCAAGTTCCATCCCCATAGTGCAAACCGCTTACATTCACCATCATTCACTGAAACGTTCGATTTGATTGGAGAAGTAACATCAACATGCTTAATACGATTAATTTCAACTCCATTTGTCTCATATCTAATGTAATGAAAAAGAAATGGTATAGGATTGTTGTCATATCGACATTCCTTTTTGACAAGTTTTCCCGCAGCATTCAACTTCTATACATCCTTCGATGTAAATGGAACTAGCGGCAAATTATAGATAAAAATACAATCTTTCTGATTAATAGGTATTCGTATTTCATTGGTTTTTTTAAAACTAATAGTATATGGAGTATAAGAATATACTTCATAACTCTCTTTATAGAGTTATCGAAATGTGGTACTTCATTAATTTGCAAGATACTCATATTTATTTAAAACCCCAAATTTCTTGAAAAAATCTCTATGGGCGTAAAGAAATCTCTATTAATTTTACTAACTAATAACCAAATACTAAATGTTAAATAATATACATTTATCTGCCGCCATATGACTCTGTCATCTTCCAGCCAAGAGTTAGCCGGCTAGTACGGTGGGGTAGCCGTTAGACTCGCACAATAGGCCTAACATCCCGGCCGCAGGGCAGCAACGCACCTATCGTATCTATTGGTCACGGTTATCTCTTACCATAAAGAGATAGGTATCTGTGCTTGTTCGCTGACTTCCCATCTAATAAATTACGCAGTACAATTAGTATAGTAATCTTAATAAAGTACTTCATTCTTTCACAATCAGGGAGTGGGATAGTCTCATTCTTTCACTCTGGTAATGCAAATAATTTAATATTTTTCTGAAATGTTTATTTTAAATGTCATACTTCGAATGTGGATTACATTATTATGTAATTAAAGACCGCCTCGTTGGTCGAGTGGGTAGCGTACACGCCTAACTACACCGTTCAACCGCGAGGCTCGGGTTAGATTCCCGACGGGGGCAGGAAATTGTGTGATGAACATTTAGATATCTGTATTTCCGGGTCTGGGTGTTTATTTAATTTATTCTTGTATCTATTTAAGTATTTCTATGTATTAGAATCGTTGACTAACACCCATAACACAAGCGTATAATTTGCTTACTTTGGGGTTAGATTCAATTTGTGTAACTTTTCCAAGTATATTTATTTATTTATTATTTTATTTATAAAAGTCAATTTAAGATTATCCCCCATACCCTAGATCGAACAGTCGAAGTATGCCATGGTGTTGCCATTACTATGCAAATGCATAGTGAACTGAAAACTATCAATCGAGACACAGTAATGTAGTTCTGGCAAAACTCCACAAAGAACGTTCAAGGGCTTCGGAAATACATTAGCAACTCGTCAAACTACGGAACAACTTGTAAAGAACTCGTAAAACTGCGCCCTTGCCATATAATGTCGTTATTAAAAAAGTAGCGCTGAAATACAAAGTTTGAAAAACTTTCGTGCTGACGTCTTTCTGTTTATCATTCAGCACAAAAATATTATGAAATTATATTGCTACAAACTCGTCATCTTGAAACTTTCTAGTTTCTGTGGTAGAGCTGTGGCGAGCCCAGGACGTTTGTAAAACGATCTTGTGATTACTTAGTGGTAGAAAGATAGTGAAGTTCTACTACGGGTTACTTTAATCGGTACCACCTCCTTATTTATCCTTGCCTGTACCACGTCAATATCCGCCATTTAAACAGCAGAGTTAACGTTCTAGTCTTAGGTAGCCAACGCCCCGTTCGTTATCCTGTGCTTCTTATCCACTCACCAGTCCAAGCTTCGCGAGTGACACTCGCCTCTCCTGTCCACGCATTAAATGTCATATTATTTATAACGAGCGCGCTGCCCTCTCAACGAAAACGATTACTGCTAAAAAGCTACTAAAGCTATATTCAAGTAAAAAACACATACGGAAAGTTCGAAAATCAAATAATTTGAATAATTTAAATTATAAATAACTTAAATTAATGGTAAAAGGCGAAAAAAAAAACATGAAAATTGGATTTTTTCCATATAGTTGCCATTCAAAGAATCAATCCAATTAATAGCTGGTCTTGCAATTGTGAGATGCCCCAATGCAATTGAAAATTAGAACAATAAATACCTATTTTTGTCAAGTGACTAGAAATTTAATAAAGCTATTTTAAGGTTAAATGACAAAATTTTAAATATTTCAGGTCTATTCTAATACTGACTAGGATCTGACTTCACAAAAACAATTAATTAATCTATTTATACTTACAGGGTGACATTTGAAACCAGCCAAATTTGAGTTTGATTTGGAATCAATAACACTTTCGATTTATGAAGTAATCTAAAGTTAACAAATCCATTTTTAATTTTCATCCAACGCGAAGTTCAAGATGCATGGTTACAACGTATAAAAACAAAAAGCTGAAACCTATGCTAAATGCTAAACTTGTGCTATGGACGACATAGCGTGACAACAAATGATGCATTTTTGCTGGCTGTTTTAAATTAACATTTATAATAATAAATAAATAATAAATATCCTTGGACAAGTTACACAAACTGAATCTAACCCCAAAGTAAGCAAATTATACGCTTGTGTTATGGGTGTTAGTCAACGACACTAATACATAGAATTAGTTAAATAGATACTAGAATAAATTTAATAAACACCCAGACCCGGAAATGCAGACATCTAAATGTTCATCATACAAATGCCTGCCCCCGTCGGGAATCGAACCCGAGCCTCGCGGTTAGTCGGTGTAGTTAGGCGTGTACGCTAGCCACTCGACCAACGAGGCGGTCAAAATATTACATATAGATATAGATGTAAATATTACATTTTGACAGTCAGATTTAAAATACATTACCATTTACGCTTACACCCTCTCATATTAACCATCAATTATTACTGCAAACTAAATAGATTAGTTTTATTCGAAGTAAATATTCAACGTACATGCACTGCAGGCAATTGGGCATTCACACGCCGATCGCCGCACAGTACGGACCTCTCTGGGACGTCGTTTCGCTGCCCTTTAAATAAACGGAGTTTAAAAGTGCTTGTGAAGTTTTTTGAGAAGACTAAAATGAGTCATCATCTTGCAAAAGACATTTTTGTAGATGATGGTAATTGATAAACACGATATCATGTGATTTTCGATTCCGGTCATCATTTAAATGATTTTCATTAATTTGTAATAAGCCTTACTTACTAATTTTCGTTTATTTTATGTTAGACATATCAAGTATCTTATTTGGAATTTTGTTAGAAAACTGTACACAGTCCCATATAAAAGATTTTTTTACTTGTCAATTTAAATTCAGAAACAACGAACCATTCTTGTTTCTGGAATAGTAACTAAGATTTTTGCTAAATAAGTTTGCATTTTCTCGTAAATACAATATGTTTTCATATACGTACATACGACTGTAAAGTGCCATAACATTTACCATTTTAAAATAGTCTCTATCATGAGTTGATAAATTATACATTGCACGATTAGCTCTCTTCTACCATATAAATATAGTTTTCAGATTTGCAGCATTTGGTTTGGGGTCTTCCCCATAGCAAAATTTCATAAGTCGTAATGCTATGAAAATATGTGATATATACTAATCTAGCTGTGTGTATATTTTGTAATAGACTAATTTTTCTAATTGCGTATACAGCTGAACTCGATTCTTCAGCTAATTTATTAGTATCAGGGTTCCATTGATGCGTCGAATCTAATGTGATTCCTAAAAACATAGTAAGTACTATCTCCTAAATCTATTTGTACATTATCTTTATTAATATCTGCATTCCCTCGAAAACATTTGGAAGTGAAAATCGGATATATTTTGTCTTTTTTGCATTTTAAGTCAAATTATTAGCCGTGAACCATTTTTTAGTTCATTATATTATAACAGCCAATTTCACTATAAAAGTCAGTGACGTGTCGTTTGCAAATAATACAATATTTGCGTATTTAGATATTAATATTAGAGGCAGATCATTAATATAAATTAAAAGTAGGAGTTGTCCTAACATTGACCCTTGCGTCACGCCTACTAATATATCTGAACCATCTGAACTTACATCATTGTTTTGTACTTTTGGATCCTCCCTCCCAAACAAGATTTGACTAAGTGGAAGGCATTTCGTACCACACCGTAATGTTGTAGCTTTAAAAGTAAAGTTTTGTGTTTTACAAAATCCGACGCTTTGGTAAGATCACAAAACTCTCCAATGGAATCATATGATTCTCAGGCATCAAAAATTTATTTAACGTATGTATTCTCAGCGTCTGTAGTATCTGAAAAAAATAATATAAAATCTGTGTTGGTCCGAGTTCCTTAGCAGAATAGGCCATCTGCTTTTCTGTCAGGCAACTCACAAAAGGCGAGCATAGGCTTACCGTCATTAACACTGTGACATCCTATTATGTAGTAGAGTGCAGGCAGCGACTCACTCAGATTGGTACCATCGCCTTACATATTCCTGCCGCCATAACGTCAGTGCTTGCCATTGACGTGTTCCGTTTCGGAGGGTAAGGTAGCCGGTAAATTTATTTTTGTTCGAGGCCTCAGTTGTCCCTAACCGAAATGAATTTCTTAGCGTTAGGAAATCCGTCTGCTTGTTTGAATAATTAACTCATTCACTCACAAGTTGAAAAAATAACTCATTTATATAATAATAATAGTAGGGCTGCACTGAAAATTTCGGGAATCAAGGAAGTGATACAACATTAATAATGGGAAACATGTTTATTGTTTGTCGAAGTATTCGACATTTGACACATTTCTCTATTCGATGGAATCAGTTTTTGAAGCAATTACTCCATTCTGCAGTTGAGGTGTTCAAAATGACCGTTTTGTAAGCCTCGACAGCTTTTTCAGCTGACAATATTCGTTGACCGCGCAATTTATTTTTAATTTTGGGGAAAGTACAAAAATCAATAAAGTGGATGGTCATATAATTCGATGTTTTATACCTTCAAAAACTCCTTTGCTTTGTGAGAGGAGTGAGAAATCTTATTGACGTAATCGAGGATGATGCGGGGGTTGCAGTCTTCTTTACGAAGTTCAGAGAATACTTCTGACAAATAAATGCTAGCATACCATTCAACATTAACCGTTCTTTGTCCCTCAAGAGGAACAGTCAACGTAACCGGTTTTCGTGTACAATATTTGCTATTTCTTCTTACTAACAGAAATACAATGGAGAATTAGTGATCATCACTAAAAAAAGATACTGAATAGCCCCGCAAGAACAACGTAATATTCTCATCTCGATACTTTCAGTGCAGCCTACGAGGTAGACGTGTCGGACTACAGGAGTTAATAGAGAGGAACTGGGCTGTAGAGGGTGCACTATAATAACCAATAAGTCATCTTTAATTTCAGAAAAAATGTATGTATTTAGGTTTAAACTAAATACTAATATTTTATCATAACAATAAAGTATTAAAAAATTGTCTATGTGTTACTTTCTTAAAAAAAAGAGATTGAGTATGGTGTAACTAAATAGTTTATGTTTTATTAACAATGAAAAAGCAACTTGTTTAAACAATTACTTTTAAAAATTAATGAATATGTAGTTACAATACTAGGTACTTTATTTTATTCATCTTACATATATGATATTGGACGCTGTTCTAGTTATAGTCGATTCTTATTATATGCTGATGGCAAAAAAGTATACGCCGAAGTTAAGTCTCTTGGCTTCAAATCGGATCCATTTAAATATTTCAAAGAAATACATCTATTTCTTTTACAAGGGGTACATCCCCCAATTCATTCGATTATACACTAAGGGGTGTAGTCATTTAAAAAGTTATCTCTGTAGTGGACCTTGGCGTTACTCTTGATTCCAAACTAACATTTTCAAATCATGTTGAAATCATGTTTGTCATCATTAGCAAAGCATACCTCAGTTTCATTATACGAACAACGAAATCTTTTAATTACCTTAAATGTATCAAAATACTATATTGTACTTATGTCCGTAGCGTCCTAGAATACTGTAGCACTATCTGGAATCCTCACTATGTAACGTATGTAACCTCCAAGTGGAGGGCACTTTTTAAAATTAAGTGTATTAACTTAATTTTAAAATTAAGTGTCCCCGGAAAACCCTACTAGGCACACCACTTTATTTAATGTACCGGTAGCGAGGAAAAATTATAAGTCTTACAGTTTTGCATTGCGTTTGCCTACTACTTAAAACAAACTTTTCACTGACATTCCCCGTGTTCCCCGTGTTAGTCCGGGCTCCTTTGCAGAATAGACCATCTGCCTTCCTGCCAGGCAGCTCGTAAAAGGCGAGCCAAGGCTTACAGTCACTAACACAGTGTCATCTGACTAGGTGGTAGAGTTTTGCAGCGACTCACCCGGATTGGTACCACCGCCTTACCTATTCCTGCCGCCATAATGTCATGACGTGTTCCGGTTCGGAGGGTATGGTAGCCGGTTAACTTACTTTTGCTCGAGGCCTTACAACTCGGCCTCAGGTTGGCAACGCACCATTACCACCATTGGTGTCTCTAGGCGGCGTGAATTTCTCACCATCAGAAAATCCAATCCATCCAAAAAACATTGACATTTTTCATAGCTCCAAAAATCTTTTTATACGTAATGAATACAACCACCTTAAAACTCAAGTAACACAACTGAATATGATATAATGCATCACGTAATAACTAAACTGCATAGTAAATAATATTA
Source organism: Calephelis nemesis (assembly GCA_002245505.1). Lineage (NCBI taxonomy): Eukaryota > Metazoa > Arthropoda > Insecta > Lepidoptera > Riodinidae > Calephelis > Calephelis nemesis. Next base: position 79,416 of record NJDD01009543.1, read on the forward strand.
TATAATATAAAAATAAACATACAAACAATACATCACGTATTTGCAATTATCTGTTATATTATTTTGTTTTCTCATATTTTTATTTATTTTCAAGCATTGGTATGTAAATTAAGTATTATTTTTATTTTTACTATTTCCCGTTTACTTTTACGTTTACGTTTAACAGAGGAGTAGTTATTTGCATGCAGTTTAGTGTTAATATTATGCTATTTTTTGTTTTGTTTTTTTTTGCTTTCTTTTTATACACATAAAAAAGTTATTAAAAATTGATTTTTTGTTTGTAAATATAAAGTTACAATATGGCTGTGTTATTCTTTTCATAATTCATAATTCATTTATTGTTTGAATATAGATACATAGCAAGTTGTTAACAAATTTAACTTGAACTCTATATTCTGTCTATAAGGCGTACAATTGTAAAATTAATACAAAACAAATAAACCAATTTACAGTCAATATTAATAATAAATATTATATAATATTATTAATAAATATTTATAATAATTCTACTGCTAAACTATATGGAATACAAAATGAAAGTCCTTAATTGGCTTATGTTTAATGTAGTTGTTTAATTGAGTTAACTCTGTAATTTGTGCTGTGGATTTTTTGTTGATATAATAAAATAAAAAAACATTTTTTTATCATAGTATGTCAAAAATAAATAAATTCTATAACCCCTAAATTTACATGTAAACTGTAAATTTGTAACAATGTCAAATGTGTAAAAGGTCAGTAATTAGCCGTTAGAACGTTGTCGAAATATTAAATTTGTATAAAAAGTTAAGATAATTGAAACAAAATAATTATGAATTATAATAAACAAAATATCCATTTTTTAGCCTATAAGTTAGTTCCAGGGATTTTTATCATTTCAATATTCAGGAATGCTGTAATATCCTTTTTTGAATAACTTCCTTTTAATAGTTGATTTAAATATCCTAAGTGGAAGGTTTTACTTGTTGTAAAACTTTATAGATAATCCTGTAAATGAGTTACTGATTTTATGAAGTTGGCTGTAATTATTAGTAATTTTATCTTTATTTCTAGTATTGTAATTATGATTATCACTGATTCTATTAAACTAGTTTAAGTTTTTTTAATATAAATTAAATTTTCAAATATGTATTGTGAAGCTACAATCAATATGCAAATCCTAGGTAATGAAGAAAACTCTTCAAACGCCCCTGCTACAGTTCTACGTAATGATGGACATAAAGGAGTGATTTGACCAAGAGGACAAGTTCGTGGCACTCGAAAACCAACTTTCCGCTACAATTTAGGGCAGTCAATTTCATATCGCAGTAATTTCAAGAAAAATAAAAAGTCCAGGAGATTTCTATTCTAAATTCTAAATTCTTCTAAAAATTTGCAATTTTTTTGATTGCATAAATTTAATGACTGAACATTAAATTTTTGCAATCTTGACTTATAAGATTTGTATTTATTCGCCATGCCAACACTATACAAAATGTGGCACATAAAACGTTTTTGCACTCTTTCTAATCGAAGTGTATGAATAAGTAAATCAAGAACCTTATAATACTTATACTTCTGTTTATATACTACTACTTACTGTTTATGCTATAATAATCTCGTAAACTTTTTAATAGGTTTCTTGAATCCACAATACATAGGTCATCTCCCTCGTACTGTTGGCATCAACATATTTAATTATTTTGTGGTGTGGCAACTATTCATAAAGGCATCTATACTTACAAAAAAAAGCTAAATTCTGCAGCACAGGACCAAACAGTTAGATAAAAAAATGACTACTCAATATAATAGCTAAGTCTGCTCCTTTGACCAGACTTAGCTATATTTAATAAAACTAATAGTCGTCCATTGGTCGAAATTCAACCATGATAAATTGTAAATTCTTTTTATAAGAACGCCATCTTTATTTATCAAGATCAATTAGTTTATTTCCAAATTTTATTAATATAGTTTGTGCACCATCTTTGATATTTTATCGTTACCATCAATACATTTGTTTGTGTGTCAAGTGCATGGTGGTATGTGTAATGTTTTATTTTTTTATTTAAGG
>NJDD01009564.1:0-20765 GCA_002245505.1 Calephelis nemesis
CTGACGGCCCTGCTTTTGAAAAAAACCCAGTGGGTCGGTTCTCCTCGTTATATATTATTTTTGAAAATATTTTTTTGCTATCATAATTTTTTTCGTTTTTTATTACAAAAACATGACTACCCATATTTGAAATAAGTAAGAGCATCGTTATATAACATAAAATAATATTGTCCACCTAGCATGTTCCACGCGATACACTGTGCGTTGATGCGAACAGCATCTACACATGTCAAATCATATTAGATGTGATGGAGCACAGCGTATTATTACGGTCAGCTAATAAGTGTCGTATGGAGCACAAGGTGGTATAACGGCGCCTGATTCTATTACACTCTATTAATTATTTGCACTCTATTATTAATCTCTAAAGACTTAATTTGTACGGAAGACATGGCAGCATGGCTTAAAAGTAGCCTTAGCCGGCCTCTGAAAGGTGCAAATTAAGTAATAATAAAGAAAAAAGTGTCATACATGTGTCTGTCAGGATTAGTGAGCAATGGCGCTACGACCAACGTTTCGTTATACGTGGATTTTCGGGCGTGGGCCAACCTAAAAGGCCAACAAGGGCAACCAGGACCAAGTCCCACAATGTGATATGTGGTAAGCCTGTCGCCCAACGGGCACGTCTCCTCTTCTGGACATTGTTTTTTTTATTAGGAAATTGAAAAAAGAATACATTTTTTTGTTTCCCAACTCGGAGATCGAACCCAAGACCTGGTTGAATCAAGTCGAACACCAGACCGATACACTACAGAGGTTTTATTAACACTAATCTGTATTTTTTTTAAACAAAGGAAGATTACCCAAGCAGTTGAGTCTCCTGATGATAAAAACACGTCGTTCATATTATCTATGTCCAATATGTTAAAGGTGCGTTGCTGACTTGTGCTCAAGGGATATTAAGCCTCCCCCACCAATCCGTAACATTACAATGTCGAGCACTATGATTAAAGTCATAGCAGCGATCTGGTCGAAATGTTAGGGGGATTTACCACCTAGTCTAAATCCAGAAATGTTAAGCATGAGGTTTATTCCACTAACGGACGATGGCATTGCCACATATCTACGTCAACGTACGCTCCCACACATATACACACACACGCAACTATTCAAACACTAGTGTAGTAGGACTGACCTCCCTACAGACGCGCAGGTAGTGGTAGAGCGCGCGGCCGCCGCTGTCCCAGCCGCTGAGCTCGTGCCTTAGGGCCGCGGCGTTCATCTTCTCCAGAATATCCTGGAGGCTCCCCACGTTATCTAAAACATATTAGCTCCTAATTCCTTATACGCATACTTGGCAACACTCCCAACCAATCAAATCGCAGAATTTTCTGTTAAAAATGAGTGACGTCTCACTAGAAACTTCAAATAAAAGGTAAAATACTTCAATCCCACAAAAAGCTTTAAAGTAAGTTATTTTTCTTAGTTATAAAAGTGTAAGAGCTACACCGCTTGATCAAAGTAACTGTCCTCGTTTAATATTACAATTTAATAAACTAAATATTTTTTTTGACATTCAGTGTTATTTTTAATTTAATAAAAAAAATAAGTTTTCAATTCAACTGTATTTTACTTTTTTCTATTTTAAGCGATTACTCTGCCAATAGCCAACTGATTCGATTGTTCTATGAATAAGTCATTATTCCAAGGCGGTCACATAATAATTTTATGACGATCCGACTAGTGTTTTTTTTTCATACATCGGAAGGCAAACTAGCAGACGGGTTTCCTGATGCTAAGAAATTACCGTCGCCTAGAGACACCAAAGGTGGTAATGGTGCGTTGCCAACCAGAGGCCGGAATGTTAGACCTCGAGCAAAAGTAAGTTTACCGGCTACCTTATCCTCTGAACCGGAACACGTCATGACGTTATGGCGGCAGATAGGTAAGGCGGTGGTACCAATGCGGGTAAGTCGCTGCCAAACTCTACCACCTAGTCAAATGTCACGGTGTTGGTTACGGCAAGCCTATCCTCGCCTTTTACCATCTGCCTGGCAGGAAGGCAGATGGTCTATTCTACAAAGGAGCCCGGAACAACACAGGGATTATACTTAATAGTGCATAATTATGTATTAATCAATTATGTTCTTGTTGTTAATGAACCATTAAACCTTTACCAGCCTCTTACGAGCTGTCAGATGGTGAATTTTACAAAGAATTAAGAATTAGCGGCGGAAATTTCTTACCATCAAGAAATCCGTCTGCTTGTTTGTCTTCCAATATCATTAAAAAAACATCCAGCGCGCCAGATACCTATCAGACGTCCGAATGCTCAAGGTCACTACCGCGACTTACGTCCGATAGTTTGCAAGGCTCAGTGTACTGTCATTAACCAGGTACCGTGCAAGTTGCAGCTGTCAGCCACGTCTGATAGTATGTTACCAGCTTAATATTTACATTGAACAAAAATAATAATTGCCTGGTGTTGTCAATATTGTTTCGAACGTACAAACGAACGAACATCGCAAGTATAACAAAAACTTGTCTAACTCACCAGATAAGACCACGTCCGGTAGAAGATCGTCCACCAGGACTCTGTGAGCAGCGTTCCACTGTTCAGCTCCAACCAGATATTCCACCTCCAACGTCGGTTGATGCTAAAACAAATCAAAGATGTATGAAGCTAATATTTTAGCAAAGTTTTTTTTACATAATGTCAAAGATGGCCATTACATTATTTCTTATGTTTTTTTTTATTGGAAGGGAAACAAGTAGACGGATTTCCTGATGGTAAGAAATTCTCGATGCCTAGAGACACCAAAGATGGTAATGGTGCGTTGCCAACCTGAGGTCAGGATGTTAGGACTCAAGCAAAAGTAAGTATTAAACAAACACTACTTTATATTGTTTTTGTATGTAAACTATGTATAAATAGTTTCCTTAGGACTTAGATGGAATGTAAAACAATATTGTTTTTGTACGTAAACTATGTACTCGTATTTCATTAGTTTCATTAGGTTGTGTGATCGAGATAGACTTGTTTCGGCATAAGCCTTTTGTATGCTAGAAACTGTAAATTTATTTTGTTAATAATATTATTTATACATTCTTTTTGACTTCGAAACAGAATGACATTATTAACTCGACTGTATTTTTTGTATCATTTTTACGCGTTTACACGGCCAATAACAAACCGATTTAGACGGTTCTTTTTTTATGTACCTACTAAAAAAACCAATGTTAAAACTTGACATGCTCAAGGCACAACACACACAAACAAGCGAGCGCACGCAAGCAAGCACGCACGTAAGTACGCACGCACGCTCATAAGCACGCACGCACGCACGATCACGCGCACCTTTTTTTAAATAATACTTAAAACTAAGTTAATCTGAATATTTTTTTATTAATTTGTAACTTTTCCTGTTCCTTCCTTTTCAGCGCATGATAATATTCCTGGAAGATGCCGTTGACACTCGGTAAACAGTTTAATAGTATTGCGTTTGTCATCAATCTCATTATTGAACTTAAGTTTTTATTTCATAAAACATTTTAATTTTTTAAAAACATAGGATAGAATGATATGATTTCTTTGTGGTCCCATATTAATTCTATCACGTTCCAGCTAGGGGTTTTTAAGTTAAACATAATAGTGCAATGTAAATAGTGTATATTTAATAAGCATAACTCAAAAACGACTTCTAAGTTTGGTAAGGTTTAGTCTGTTAATAAATGTTTTTTTTTTTCTTTCAAGATGTACTACTAGTAAGATGTGCAACAATTCGAAAGAATTATCAATTCACGACTACCTAGTTCATTAAGTACATTACGCCGACTATTTCATTAAGTACCTACTTAATGAAATAGTCGGCGTCGGTTTTTGCAGTTTCACTGCGCTTACATTATTCGTAAGATTCATTGTACATAAAAGAATTCATTCATTCATTCATGCAAAATAATGCACAAAGATGCACTTAATGATACATGTCATTCTCTATCAGAGAACCTTACAACAGAATAAGCAATAGTACATACAAGATGACCGCAAAAGGATCCCATTTATTCGTTTACTTTGATAACAAAAAATATAACATAATTAAAGGCTTCAAATGACATAACTCACCTCATACTTAGCTCTATGTGCCTGAGCCAACAGTAGCCACTTCTCTGGTACGTTGAGCCTTCGGACGAGGTCCAGCCGGGCCTTCAGCTCCGGAGTATCAGCTCGGACTGGCGCGTGCCGAGATAGGACTTGACGGATCAGGTGGCCACGACTGGAACCAAGATCATTCACATTAGAACTCATCACTTTTTTACCCAGTCGAACAATTGAATTGGGTCAAAACTAAATCCCATCATCTCATATATTATTATATAGTTTCTCCAGAGGTAGGCCGAGGTAAAAACAGGACACCCAAAATTAGCCGAAGATATTAATCCAACGTGAATATATCAAATGTGATACAAGGCAAACCTATCGCTAGCTGGGCACTTATTGAATCCAAGACAACTTTGGTTTTATTAGAATATTGAAAAAACTAATTTTGAGTTACCAACCGGGAGTCGAATCGGGGTTCTCAAAATCGGACTACTGGATAACAGAGGAGGTAAAAAGAAATAAAAATAAACAAGCACTGGTTGAATTAAACAAATCTAAGATTACATACAAACCTAATCTCACAATCCTAGCGTATCTAAGGATACAACTGCTTAAAAATACACTTCAGAAACATACGTATTAAAATTAAAACGTTTTCTTCAGAATTATATTTTCTAAAAGTAATGCATAATCTAATGTAACATCTCCTTTGTTATTATGTCGATTGAAAATATATTCGAATGGAATACATCATTCTGGTAGGTATTATTTTGGAATCACATAAAACAAGATGTGTTCTCGCGGTTATAATCGGAATGGTAAGTGAGCACTTGAAAGACAATATTATATTAATCATCTATAACCTACAACGAACGGTACCAGTACCATAATATAAGACAGAAGAAATTTCCAGATAAAATGTTTTATTGATTGTATTTTTTTAATTCTTTTGGAAAATATTTCAAATAGATTTAATATTCTTTAATATAAAATAAATATTCTTTATTTTTAGATTCATAAAAATTTATTAATGTTTTTTCGATACGTATTCTTTCGGGAAATATTTTATAAAATATTTCATATGACGTATTGTTTCTAATTTCAGAACATTTACATTTTTGACGTGACAACGTCTTAAATTAGGTTGTGGCTCGGAGTCACTCTTGAAAAAGTGTAACGCCTGTTCACGTCTGTTACGATGAGTCACCGAACGCGACGGCGCGAGGCCGGCAGGCCGCCGAGAAAAAGACGTTGTCACGTAAAATCTTCGCCCGTAAAACCGACGTTACAGGCAACCATTTTTTTAAAGGTATTTTACGGAAAAACGCCTTTTTCGGGTGTCCAGTTTACTAGAATGGATTCATCTAATATCTAATTTATTTTACAAAGTATTTTTCCGGAACTTGCTAAACTATGTATACTCACACAGCATCGTCAGGGTGGTAGGTGAGCACTTGCACGGCGAGATGCCAGTCCCCCATAGCCTCCAACTGCTCAGCGGCCCCAGACACTATGCACGCTGGGGGACTTCCGAACCAAGCTTCTAGAAGGAAACTGTTAACGAAGTAAGAAAATTGTGAGAAGTTAATCCGACCACTAATAATGGTATGCCACAATCACATTGTTTATTTAATGTCTTAATATTTAACAAAATTTAAGTTAATAAGAATACAAACACATGGCCCTTGCTTGCAAAGAGTAAAAATAATTAGGACAGGTGAAGCGCAATTCGGATATATCCCCGTCAGTTCGGGTCTCCTGTGTAGAATTGCCTTCTTACCAGGCAGCTCGTAAGAGGCGAAAAAGGGTAAATTGATCATTACCAACAATACAGTAGAGTGCTGTGCAGCAACTTGATAGGGTAGGGATCCACCGCCTTACTTATTCCTGCCACCATCATTGTGCACGACGACCATAAAAAATGACCATAGACACGTCGGCGAGAGTGACACAATCCGAAGGATGGCACGCGTTGATACTTAAGCGATAATATAAGTTAGGTAAAATGCTAATGTTTTAAGGATTTTGATTTAAGTATATAACGTTTATTTTGTACATGATTATGGTCTTATATACTTTCTGATAGTTAATATAGTTAATTTAACTTGGAATATGATGTTTTAGACTAGGATTTGTATTGATTTATGATGTTTTTATGCATGAAAATTTACAAGGATGATTTATGTAAAATTTGTGTCTAAAATAGGTTCTATTATCTAGATTTATGTATCAAATGATAGAATATGTTAAATTTTACTGTATTAACGTAATTTAAAGCATATAAGTGATGTAAATAGCCGAAAATCGGCCAAGTTTAGGTGTGATAATAAAATGTTAAGTTTCTTGCGTTTTACTTACCCGATCTAAATAAGATTATAATATGTTGTTATGGGTGAACAAACAGACGTAATGTGCATGCGACCGCGCCCGTAAAGTTAATAAATTCGAGAGCGCCGCGCCCGCACGTTTTATACTAGGATGGCGGGGGGCAGGGTAGTATAAAATACGGAAATCGCGGAATTTCGCCGCCACACGAAAACCGAGCGCCGCCGCGTGCACAGCCATGTTTGTAAGAATAGGTCTAGATAAGAAATAAGGTTTGTACAATAATACAATTTGATAAATGTATGTTTTAATAAAGATATTGAATAAAGTGTGGTCCCGGGGATGAGGCAAAGAATATTCTGGAATCCCGTTCCCGAACTTGTATAAATACGGGTGCCGGGAACCGGGTCAGTATTCGCGGTCGGACCTCCAGAAAAAACACTGGGCCTCTGAAGAATAGGAAGAAACTCCCAGCACAAGAAGAAGAAGAACATTCTGCGCCTCACTCTCGCCCCTGTCGCAACGTGTAACAGTGTGTTTTATTTATTTCCCCAAAAATCTTTCCAGACGGTTGGCCATCAAATTCGTCGGCCCTTGGTAATCTATCGGTCTCAATAATGACAGTAGTAACCAATAGTCTTGCATAATTGGCCTGACACTTCGGCCACAAGACAGCGCCTAACAACATTTATGCCAACTTGAGTTCAGTTGTACTTGATTTTTTAACAGTGTAACTAACACGACTTCCTTTTATATATATAGACTAGCTGACCCAGAAAACTTCGTATCGCTTGACATTTACGATTAGACAGTAGCGCAGTCTGTCGGATCCGATGTGAAATATTCTGAAATCAACAACTACTTATTATTAAAAAATTAATTAAAAAATTGTGAATCTAAACCACTCCAGATCCAGATCCAGGTCCAGTCGTCTAGGAGTTCAGTGACATATACACTCACAGAAGAATTATATACAGTCTAAAGATGACAGTTCTCACCACAGACAGTAGTCGAAGGGGTCTGGCGAGTAGGCAGCGGGCCGCAGGCGCACGCGCGAGTGTGTGGCCCGCGCCCGCACCAACTCGTACCGCACGTCCAACACGCGACGGGCCGTGTTCTGCAACACACATCTCAATGTATTTGTATACACACTACACACGGAAACTTCAAATAATATCATTGTCATGACTGAGGAAATATACTTATGAGGTAAAAATCATTTTTCAACTGCTTAGTAACTGTACTGACATGGTTTGTAAAGCGAAAGTCTGTCCGTCTTGTCATAGGTTAACCGCGGGAACGAATTTTGATGAAATTATATTATCTATTAGATATATAAGAATAGATTTTAAAAATTAACCAAGTACTATTTTAATAGGACGAAAGTTTGTATGAAATTCTATTTTACGCGGACACACAAAAAAGAACACAAGTTTGTTTAAGAGAAATTATGATTACATGACATATCTTATGCCTATCCTTTACGAATAGGCAGGCGTGCTTGATTCATGAGTAGGAAATCTTAAAAGGTGTTTTTTCAATTTCCTAATTACACAATGTAGCCAAAGATTGGATATGTGCCCGGTTGGCGATATTGTTGATATGGCAATATGAAACCTATCACATTGTGGGACTTGGGTGTCTTCGGTTAGTCGTGGATGGCCAGGCTATGTCTCTGCTATCCTCTTCGAGGATATTACCGTGAAGGTACTTTTTTAAGTTACGTACATGCTGATTTGTGCAAAAAAGTTTAATAATAAAATACTTATTATTACGGTAGTACTTGAAGACAAAACGAACGCACGAATTAATTTGTAATTTTAGTATTATAGAAAGATTTTATACCTGCGCGTCGACGACGCTATAGTTTTCATGATAAGGTGGTGCCGGAAATTGCATCCCGAGTTCGTCTTCCGGTAGGGTACTGAGGTCCACATCCTCGCCCTCGTGGAAGTAGCTCTCATATGTCCGTACAATTTGCTCGACACTCGGGATTTGGGGACACAGATATCTGTAATAATTAAAACGCTTCACTTTACAAAATAAAAACTTAGAGGGGAGCGTCGATTTTTGTTACTAACACAGTTACCATGTCTATACTCCATTTTTTTTAACATAAGAGTACCAAAATAATTGTACTACATCACTATTGGTCTACGTAATAAACATAAAGTTCATTTCAATCAATCAGAAAGCGAATTTACAATTTGACAAAGAACGAAGGCATCCCGCCCGCCCCTCATAATGCTATATGTCAGTATCGAAAATATGTGAGTTACATACTTAGTCATTGTTTGCTAGAATAAATAGAATATAGAAGACTTGTGGTACCACGACTTTACCTACCCGTACCTGCCGCTATAACCTAGATGCCAGGGCTCTCCTAAACTTACTTAGACAAAACGCTGAACAACCAAGTCTCAGGTTGGCAACGCACTATTACCACATTTGGCGTCTATAAATGGCATAAATATCTTACCTTTCGGAAATTTACATGCTTGTTTGCCTTCGAGTCCGTTTTAAAACTCCGACTTATCTTGTAGTTTGTGTTTACTTTAACACTTTACTAGAAACACTTAGTTATATCATTTGTACTACCATTTTTGCGACTTTATATTAATTCTGACACGGAGCGAAGTCCAAAAGTCGTTTCGACTATTTGTCAAAAACAAAGAGGTCTTCCAAAGCGCTTTTAAGCAAAACCTGTAACTTAACCATAGCTAAACACTTAATAGCGTATTTCTAATGTAACATACCTGGCAGTGACATACAACGCTCTGCACCAGTCGAGCTCCCTCAGCCTGTCCGGTTTCTCTCCGGCCAGCAGTTGGAGTGTGGCCATCCTGCTGCCAGCTATAAAAGAATCCGCGCCGCTCTCCCGCCACACGCGGAACTGCCGCGACAGCAGTGACTTGAAGCCCGGATCACCTGAAAGCAATTGCGAAATTATATATTATGCCTAAATATAAAAGGGCAATAATATACCGGATAAAAGTATACAATTGGATATTTGAATTGTTTAAAAAAAACTGTTGAAGTGCTTTGACATATAAAGAAACCTGTATGATAGGGACCAGCCATGCTCATTCATTCAATATTGATTGACATGCGTGACTTTTAAGTAAATAGGACCTACTCGGTCAGCGCAATATGAGAATTTATTAAAAGTCTTAAGATTTAAGTTTGCTTGCATTTTGTAAACAGTGAGTCTTCTGTACGCTATTGTTATTAAGTACTTATTCTCTGTCAAAAGACAGTTCGGCAGTACCACCAAACCACAGTTTACGAGGATCTTATTAGTTACTTACCGGTTGCCTGAGCAATGAGTGTGGCCATATGTAGATCACCATTTTCTTGAGACACCTGACAAGCTTTCAATACCCGTCCACCAGCAAGAAGCGTCCACACCCTATTGCTATGACCATCAGACACTGAAAAAAAATTCAGTTCACTCAAATTAAAATATTATTTTTATATGTGTCGTACCCAATGTACTAATATTAGAACAAGATAGTATCTAGCTTTGAAGTTGCAATTAATTAAAAAGAGTTATTTTATATTAACATGTATCATTCCCATATCATTTATCTTCTTGGTCTTATCTCTCAAGCGGTGTGCCTCAAGGTGGTGTCTTGTCACCGCTCCTCTTCTCTTCATTTATAAATTCCGTCACTCCGTACTTGACCACGCTATTCCATCTGTATGCCGACGATCTCCAAATCTATACGCACTCTAGCCTCACTGAACTTCATGGAGCTATTGCTGCCATTAACAATGATTTAGTCAGCATTGAGGATTGGAGCAGTATCTTTGGCCTTAAGCTTAACCCAATTAATACTCAGGTCATTATTATCGGTAGCCCTGGAATTATCAATAGGATTGATTGGGATACCTTCCCCCCGTTAAACTAAATGGTGTCATTTTTCCTTATAGTAACCACGTAAAAAATTTAGGGATTTTTATTGACAATAACCTTTCTTGGTCCAAACAGCTTCAGGAGGTCAGTAAGAAGGTCTACGGCGCTTGGAGTCTCAAGCGTCTTCGGTTTTTGCTGCCAATTCCCACCAAGACTATGCTCACCGAATCCTTGCTTCTATCCATCTTAGATTATGCGGACGCTAGCTATATAAATCTTACTGTTGACCAAATGAATAAACTTGAGCGTCTCCAAAATCTCTGTTTTAGGTTCATATTTTCGCTACGTAAATTCACGTTTCTGAATTTCGTGCTAAGCTCAAGTGGTTGCCTATCCATCTTCGCCGGAATTGTCATATTCTCTCACTGCTGTACTTTATTCTCTTTAACCCACTTGCCCCTTCATATCTAAAAGAGAGGTTTAAATTTTGTAATAGTGAGGTAAAATTTCTTAGATCTAGTGACAACCTTTCTCTCCAAGTACCCTCTCGTAACACTAACTATTATAGCCGATCTTTTACCTCGCTATCAGTAAATCTTTGGAAGTCGCTCCCAGTAGAAGTCAGGGAAGCCCCAAATATAAATACATTTAAAAATATGGTTAAACGTCACTTTCTACATTCAATATGACTCGATTAAAGTAATTCTGTTTATGCTTTTTTTTTTTTTTTAAATCTTTATATTCCACTTGATATTGCATGTGTTATATTTCTTTTTTGTGTATTAAGAGCACCATCGTGCAAAATTTATTTTATTATGTCTCCACAACGTGGGGTTGCCTGGAAGAGATCGCTGTTTTGGCGATAAGGAAGCCTTTGTGTATCACTTAGTTTTTAAGTTTCTTTTAATGTATTTATTTTTTATGTTATTTTTTGGTGCACAATTAAGAGTTATTCTATTCTATTCCCTATTTCTGGTCCTTCGAGCCGTATGTGCTGACTAACGGTGAGTGAGATAGTTCATTAATGATGTCCACGAAATGATTAACATTTAGGGACTACATTACATTTAGATTGATCTTGATATTTGACAACTACGTCAAGGGTTTACCGTATAATATATTTTTGTACATTTAGCAAAAATTTTTTGTGTGTGTTGGGTTAGTTCATTAATTTACCATACTATATCATAAACCTCGCACTATAAAAGTTACACCTATTTTGGTCTATATAAAAACAGTTTGAGAGAGAACAATCAAAATAACTTTGCGCATTTCTTTTTAATTTTGAATAAACAGATAACGAAAGTCACAAGCACTAGATCCGAATCTTAGAGTCTAGATTCTCAAGCATCCGTTTTGTTGTAGAAAGAGAAGTACTAGACCAAACGACGATTAAATGAGGCCTGTGCAGTGAGCAAGGCTTGGAACCGGTACGAAAAGTACAGGTTCTGTACCGGTATTTAGCAGTTCTTGCCATTTCGATACCTGGATACCGGTTCCAAAGTGGGTACCGGTACTTCGAATACCGGTACCAACCCAATACCGGTACCTAACAAGTACCGGTACTAATACCAATAAAAACCGGTATCCAATTAAGGTACCCATTAAATACAAGTGCGACGTCGCCAATTTTCCTTTTTACTTATCGGTATCAATTTAATTTCTCGTAAAGGAACAGAGATTTCTTTGATTGAAGAAAAAAATTTTTTTAGGTCTCATGTCTCAATGCAGTAAATAGCCTCACCGTCTTCTGTTTCTCCAGCCTTGGTCTGTGCGAGTTCTTGGTCCGTGACGTCAGACGCACACTCCATTATCCAGTCCAGCAGGCGCCTGTGTCTATACACTATCGAGTGCTCGTCCGTGCCTGGTACACCTGGAACAAAACATTATTTAACACTTACCCATAACTCTGGACGCTTCTATTGTTTAGTGAGGAGGTACGCTACAGAAGGTGCCGTGTTCGATTCATGGGTCGAGAAACTTTAAGTATGTTTTTTCAATTTTATTATAAAACAACGTCGCCCGTGATTGGATTAGTGGCTGGTTGGCGATAGGTTTGCCACCTACATTCGGCTACTCGTGGATATCCGGTTATACCTTTGCCCTCTTCGTGGATAGGGGCGTGATTACTTTCTAATTGAGTGTAAGTAACACTCAATTAGAAAGTAATATAGTACCATAGACGACCTCATTTTCTTGCCCCGTGTTGGTTCCAGCACTCCATTAACAAATGTATGTCATGTGCTTTTCTAATTTTGGCAAGCATCGACCTATTAAAAGTTGGTACAAAAATGCGAGAGTCGTCACCATACTACCACCAAGACTTTGTTATGAACAAACCAAGGCTCACCTCTTACCAGCTACTTGATAGGAAAGCAGGTATTTTCTTCTATAACCGAGAAACCGGTAAAAACAATTCACATTATATCTACAATGCTTTTTTTTAATACGTCGAAGTATAGATCTTGCACACCAGTCACAAAATAGATCTACGTAAAATAGCGCAAGTAAGATAATCACATTTAATCTTTCCAAGAGGCGACAGTTGAAGTTAGTTATCACCAAATTAAGGATATAACATGTTCAAGCCTTAGTAGTAAAAAGTACAAATATAGCATACCATCATTTTCTAAGTCAGCGCCCCATAGAGTATCGCACAGCCGCCACACTTGCAGACAGTACTTCGACGATACACCAAACTGTGGACAAAACACAAACATATTACTCTAGTGAATTATTTAAGCGTATTGATTCCCCATGTTGGTTAAAGCTCCTTTGCAGAATAGACCAACTGCCTCCTTGCAAGGCGTTTCTTAAAAGGCGAGCTTACGCATGATGTCAGTGCTTGCCGTTGATGTGTTCCGGTTCGGAGGATAAGGAAGCCGGTTAGCTTATTTTTGCTGAAGCCTAACACCCCAATCTCAGGTTGTAGCATCGCACCATTACCACCTTTGGTGTCTCTAAGCGGCGTGAATTTCATACCATCAGGAAATCTGTCTGCTTGTTTGCCTTCCATTATCATAAAACAAATGTGACGAATGACAATCGCCGTGAAGAGCTACCAGAGTAAAATCGCTTTACCTATTTCAGCTACCATATCACCAAAACCTGCCATTTGTTATGTTCCGATACACGAGGCTTATCCATATGAAAATCAAATGTTGGCACCATATATCAATCACAAATTTCTTGGTTGTCCATAGACGAACTATGACCATAAAGAAATATATCTAATATTTGCCTTCCTATTCTAAGGAAACAGTTGGAAAACACTCCAGACAACTGACCTGTGGATTATATTCTGATGATTTGGTCGCAGCGTCCAAGAAGCTCTTCAGCAGCTTAAGCCTATCTTCCGGCGCCTGCTTTACGACGTACTTGGGGCAGCTGTCGTCTTTGCAGGTCTCCGGACTCATCTCGGAGAACTCCAGCAGGCTCTCCAGCTGTTGAGCGAGGGTCGCCTAGGAAGAATGACGCTGAATATAGATGGTTCTTGCAGAATACCTACAGGCGGTTTTCCAACCAAGGAGCACGCAAGAGGCGGGCGATTTTTCATTAATACCGTAAACAAGCTGGATGGCCTAGCTTTGCAGCTAATTCGCATTACCATCTTTCTTAATTATCCTGTCAAGAGGGTACGGTAGCCGGTAAACTTACCCGTATAAGACCACCGTGTGTTTGTTCCCTGTCTTATCATACTATAAGACAGGGAACAAACACACGACTCTGTGATCGTACATATGGATGGATGTGTGTCGCTGACTTGTGGATGGGTATCAGGTCTGTTGTGCAAGACTAGCGGCTACCCTGTGTTCCAGATCGTAAATGTTAAAAACGGTCACTATAGCGACAGAAGCAAACGAGGAGGTGGATCCTCTAAGAGTAGAAGAGAAATTTGTTGGTCATCAATGATCCATTTAAGCTAAGTTGGTCTCTTACGGCCTACCAGA
Organism: Calephelis nemesis; assembly: GCA_002245505.1. Lineage (NCBI taxonomy): Eukaryota > Metazoa > Arthropoda > Insecta > Lepidoptera > Riodinidae > Calephelis > Calephelis nemesis. The sequence continues at coordinate 14,171 of NJDD01009564.1, forward strand.
CGGATAGTCTGATGGTATCTACACGGAGAGCTGGAATCCAAGACGAAGAATTAATTTGGTAAGGCATTATCACCTTTGGTGTCTAAAGACTTATGTTTGTCATAATCAAGATTATTTTGTTCATTAGTTTAGTTTCATACAACATCTAACAAAGTAAAACGCTCACCCGTGCAGCGGCAGAATGTGTGTCGGCGAGCTTGAGCCGGGCCACGGCCTGCTCGCTCCAGTCGTGTTCCTCGCGACCCTGCGTGTACTGTCCCAGCTCCGACAGATCTGCACCTGTGAACAAATATATTTTAACAACGACCGTCTAGTTAGTCGAGTGGCTAGCGTACACGCCTAACTACAACGATCAACCACGAGGCTCGGGTTCAATTCCCGACGGGGGCAGGCATTTGTGTGATGAACATTTAGATGGTTACATTTCCGGGTCTGGGTGTTTATTAAACTTATTCTGGTATCTATTTAAGTATTTCTATGTATTAGTATCGTTGACTAACACCCATAACACAAGCATATAATTTGCTTACTTTGGGGTTAGATTAAATTTATGTTATATTACGAGGGATATTCAATTATTTAATTTTCCCGCGACTGGAAAATAATCTATTTTTATTATTTTGGATAGGAATTAAATGTTTAATGTCTAGCTCTTCCATTGCATTTACTGAGTAATAAATTCATTTAACGTTTTATTGTATATCTTTTTTTAGGGATTACGCTTTCTACCACAATCGTATCGTAATTTTAAACCATGGAAACCACAAATCAGTAACAAACTTAATAATCTCAATTAACATAAGTTGTCTCACGAAAAATGAATGTGAAAATATAGCAAATGTGTTGTTTGAAAATCACACGATTCAATTATACAATTTTACAATTAAAACTTATATTACAAGACGATTTTTTTATCTCTTTTGAAATTCGTAAAACCTTTATCGTATTTTCCGCGTGTTTTCTATAACAAAACACTTCAAAATGACTAATAAGTAAACCAGAAGTATAAAGTGAGTCTCGGATTCGATGCCAGTCAGTAACTTTTATTACTTCTATACTGTAACACACCACTTTGGGGCATTTCGGGAAAGGCGTTTTGAAGGCCCTTTCCTCTTGTGGTTTTTTTAATCACCTATTGTATTTCAGTACATAAAGGGTAACATTCAAAGGACCAGTCACATTTTGAGAAAGGATTCGAAATCGACAACACTGTTCATTTACGAAGTAATAAATAAATTAAAAAAATGCAAATTTCAATTTTTTCCCGCTGCAATGACCAAATTGCATAGTTAAAACGCAAATGTCGACCGCAATCGCAGGCGCAGGATTGTGACGTCATGACTCATACTAGGTACGACGTAGTGTGACAACAAGTGCAGTATCAACACAGACTACGTTTAATGAATTTTCATAAAAGTAAATATTACAATTTGACAAATTAATATTTAAAATGTGCTATAATTTTAGCCTTAGCTCCCTAATATTAAAATATGGCCGGCCCTTTTGAAAGGTAATCCTGTATATATCATCTCCCAAACGTCATGTATAGTTTATAAACGTCGTCCAACGACGAAAGAAGCCCAAAAGCTTAGACCAAATTCTATAGTTTATTTAGACATATTCATATAAGTGTAACCTATTTTAACTCACTCTTTGGTTTATCGCTGATCGAGTCGAAAGTGGTCGCGAATGCTAACGTATTGGCTGGACCGAAGCCGATGCGACTGTGTCTAGCTCTACAGATGGACATATCTGCGATTGTGGACGCATTGAGACGACCTGAAAAAGAAAATATTAAGTAAAATAACACGAATTTATAATACCTACCTATTGTAAGAAACAGATCATTTTACTACTACACCGCTAATCTGATTTATATGAAATTCGGTTTAGAGATAGTTAATCTCTATATTAATACGGGATGTCAAAACTTATGACCCCTTTTTATGAAAATTGCGCCGACGCAGAAGCATAACATTTGGCACACTTATAGTTTATGTGTAGGAGAAGTGCAGAACGCTTATATTGTTCAATAATAATGCTTATAAAGTACATTAAATCAATAAATAAAATATTACCCACATGTCCATGCATTTGACACACACAAACAAATATATTGATTATAACGATAAAAGATCACAGATGGCGCACTAAAAAGTTTGGAAACAAAGTAGTTGGTCTTGAGAAATGGAGATGGAGTTCTTATCAACAAGATATTAAAATGTATAATGGTCGAATTTCGACCAATGGGCGACCATTAGTTAAAATAATTTGGCAAGACACATGGTCAAACAGGTTATTGTTTACCCGCCCCGACTAGTTATTTGTAACTAACACCGTGACTATGACTGAGTGGCAGTTTTACAAGGACTCGTCCAGAATAATCCCAAGCCTTAGGTACTAAAGCGCCGCTAGGAAATCTGTCTGCTTGATTGCCTTGCAACACTAAATAATTGAAACACAAATTGAACTGCTCAAAACTGACTTTAATTTCAATAGTTTCAAATTTGTACTTCAATATTTCAAATTTTATAGAAAGAAAAAAATTCGCCGCAGCAAGATTTGAACCTCAATTCATCTCTCGTGTTCAAATGGTTAGAACATTCGTCTCAAGTCGACGAATGTTCTTACCACTTGAGATACATATTTTTTCTTTTTTTAATGTTTGTAGAAATTTAACCCACAGGGCAAGTGCTTAAATAAAAAAGACTGGTTGTACTCCGAAAGTGCCGGCAGAAGTGAAAACTTGAATATTAACATAGATGATGCATTTTTGATGTTTTGGAATGATTAGGGAGAACATTGCATGTTGTGGAATCAATTACCAAACCAAAATAGAACTACTCAGTAGTAAGTCAAAACCAACATAAAAAATGCGACGTTATTAGTATATTAAAATAATTAAGGGTTTTAAAACGCCAAACTGACTCAGCTATTTTATTATGTACCACGTCACGATTTGATATTTATTTGCTTGAAAGACAGCTAATGCTTAACAGATGGTCCCAACTCCTTTATGGACAGTTACTTTACTCTTTGGCCCCACGTAAATTTGATCCACATCTAGTAGCACGAGTAACTCAAAAATGCATATTTTTTTGTTTTCACAAAACATTTTTTTTTTTGCATAATGAAGTATAACTCAAAAACAACTAGTTTGATCTTTTTTTTTATGACATGGGAAGGCAAACAAGCAGACGGATTTCCTGATAGTAAGAAATTCCCGCCGCCTAGAGACACCAAAGGTGGTAATGGTGCGTTGCCAACCACAAGCCGGGATGTTAGGCCTCGAGCAAAAGTAAGTTTACCGGCTACCTTACCCTCCGAACCGGAACACGTCATGACGTTATGGCGGCAGGAATAGGTAAGGCGGTGGTACCAATCCGGGTGAGTCGCTGCGAAACTCTACCACCTAGTAAAATCACGATGAAATTAGATGACCACCTCGAAATCATGATCTATCTTTAAAAAAAAACATAACAATTAATTTGCCATTGGTAGATTAATCACTTAACAAACATACAAAAAAAAGACGGTTTGCACTTCGGGAGTACCGGCAGAAGTGAAAACTTGAATATTAACGTTGTGCATTTTTGATAATTTGGAATGGTTAGGGAATAATTTTGCAGGAATTGCTTTTATTATCTATATGAAAGTACTATCATTTATGTGGTAGTATACAATATTCATTTATTGCGCAATCGTACACAAACATGACAACACCTTTGCGCAAGCGCCCTGTGCCGTCTTATTCGAGCAAGCGCCCTGTCGCTGTCTTACAAATTTTTGGCTTACGAATCAGATCACGTGTACTGACGCGGGTTTAGAAGTTTTTACCCATTGAAAAAAAAAGTGCCCAACGTCGCTTAAGAAGTTTTCACTTCAATAAACAAATAACCAAATTGAGCACTAAAAATGAACACTGTTTAATAAGTAAAATACATAAAGGAATAACTCACCAGCAATAGTTTCCTTGAAAGGTGGAATCTTTTTGTGGTAATTCAGGATCATGGTATGCGGGTGTACCACTAGTGGTCTCATGATTGCCTCTGAAACAAAATACAGATATGGTAAATAAACAAAATACAAATACATAAAATGGTAAGAGACAACCGTCTTCTGTCCTCATACCAATCTCTACAAATTAATTATACATATAATATATTTTTGTAAATTAGATTTATAAGGAAAAAAGACAAGCAAGCTGAGTGAGTGGATGCGTTCCGATCCGGTGGAAATTTTTAGATTTACATGGACGCGTCACAAGAATCATTGTTTAGATCCATAATTAATAAATAAATTGTATTAATATTATTGCAGTACATATTATAACATGTAGATTCACGCCTGTATCCCTAAAAATCCTACATTACATGCGGAGGTACGACCAGGGCACCCACGATTTGCTGAAGCCAGTCAGTCCCATTACGTGACCGGCGACAAACCTAACGCAACCGGGCACTTATACAATTCCGGGCAAAGTCGATTAGATGGGCAGAGGTCGAATGGAACAAGACCTCTAGCAATAGAGCACCGTGTTTGTAACTCGTCTGGGTAGGAAACCACTGCATTATTTATTTATTTAAACTTTATTGTACACAAATAAAAATTGTGAGTACAAAAGGCGAACTTAATGCTAAATGCATTCTCTCCCAGTCAACCTTTGGGCTAACAGAGATCAAGTATGTAGGTACCGAATAACCAAAACAGAATAATACAAACCTACCATTACCTACTCCTTCCGTCATAAGGACATTGTAATGTTCTGGTTCGGTCAAAAGAGCGACGCACCTCCAACATCTACGATGTCTATAGGCCACGCCTATCCCTCAACATTAAGAGAGGCGTGTGATTGATCGCTATGTTATTAAAGAAGCTGAGGCGCTATACAGTTAAGTGCTATACAGGGTGTATTTGACACCGTAACGAAAACTTCTGTAGTAGTTTAGATACATATCAGACTTCAAAATTCCGTTAACAGTTTTTGTCGGAAACAAGTGTTTAAATATTTAGCAGTCTTTCAGCCCGCAATGTACAGCGAAGAAAGTATGTGCACTAAGTCGCGCGTTGCGAGCTGTAGGTGCCGACCTAATACCCTGTTTTATTACATTGCGGTTTTTTGTAAAAATTACTTATTTATTAGATTTTTAATAAAAATCGAGTTGCGTTAGGTAATATTAATTAAATAATAGTGAAATCAATAAAAAAATATGTTTTTTTTAAGCATGAAATTTCCGACACAAAATTCCAACTACGTATGTATGTCTATCACGTACAGAATCCACGATTTCATTTTTCGGCTGTCATTTACACGGTGCATAGTTTACTAGTGGACCGCCTCTGCTTCTCACGGTTATGAAACATACACATAATCCTTACTTACATATCTAACCTTACTTATATACTTAAATCCGTTGCGCAGTTTTAAAGATTTAAACATACAAAAGTACATAGGGACAGAGAAAGCGACTTTGTTTTATGTAGTAATATCATAGATGATTTCGTATTTGAGTATTTTAATTAACTTCCGACAGAAAACGAGGGGTGTTATACATTTGACGTGTGTGTGCGTAGGCGCGCGAATGTGTGTCCGTCTGACTGTGGTATCGTAACTTTTAAACGGGTGAATCGATTTCAATGCGGATTTTTTTGCTTTAAAGCTAACGTGATCGGGATGGTTGTTAGCCGCATTTCATAATCTGGTAGATATATATTTTGTCTGGGGTACTGAAAATTTATAAGTTAAATTTTATAAGTGGCAAAGCATCCGCTGGACGTTAATGTTCGCTTGTCTTGCGAGCGGACACATACAGCTCTTATGGATCGTTTGCCTTATCAATTACTTTATGTCGGGAATCTCATTAATGTTGTAATAGAGTACTAAATATTACGTTCTTTTGTAAGAGCTATTCGTTTTCCACTATCATGACGTACTAAAATAAGCATGTACTCTGCAACGAAATATCTTTGGTTTTGTTCCGACACTATTATGTATACTTCGTTTTTGAATTGCCCCCCACTATTGAAGGAATATCAAAAACGTATTCACCTCAAAAGCCTATCCATAAACTTTCTTATTATTTCTGGAATATTTTCATTGTTTTGTTGGAACTAGCGTTTGCGATTAATATTTTATGAAATAATTAAAAAGTATTAAACACTCTCAAGTAATCTCAAAAGAGAATGAGAAAGAGAGTGTGAGAAGGAGAAAGTGAAACATGTGTGGCATACATTTATTTATTTACACACATGTACCTACTTACACATATACACATACAGACATACAAACATACTTTATAAAACATATTTAAATATTATTTTATTACATATTTTAACTTACTGTATTATTAAATATATTTTGTGTCGGCGCGGTCGCTTAACCGTCTACAGTGGCAAATAACATCTAATATGTAATTAACTAACGACGCGCCGTCCTGCAGCATTCGGTTGCATTGTGCACTCACATTCCAAAACCAGTCAGAATTAATTCTCGACGCCGGGCGCACGCTGCCGCTAATTATCGCATGACCGAACTAACGTTGTCCGCCTTATTCCAAAACGAGGTCTAAAAATAGTACCGAGTTTAGTACCAGGT
>NJDD01009570.1:7104-29073 GCA_002245505.1 Calephelis nemesis
TGACATTCAAAACAATACCAGTTAAAAATGTGCTATACATACCACAAAGTATTATTATTTAATTCTGGCATGCGGCTTTCTAGAATCTACATAAAAAGTGTGTGTGTGTGTGTGTGTGTGTGTCAGCTACGACGCACGATTGGAGTTTACTCCTTACGAAATGTATCTTGCAGCACACATGTCTCCTACAACAGATTTATTTATGTTAATTCTTCTTAAATTTGTATCATCACAGACATTAGAAGTGTGATATAAATAGTCAGTATTTTGATAGATAGCGATTCTTCCTGCACGGAGACTACAAAGTATCGCGCAGGAGATCCCGAGAATGAGATACGCTGTGTAATGTATTTCATCTCATTCTTTTACACGTTCAATCCACAAGATATATATGTTTGTACGTAACACCTCAACGCCTCGTGTTACACTTGATTTTACTCCTCATAAAATTTCCGTACCGGGCTTTATAACTCAACTCGTTTCTTAAAAGTAAACTCCAATAATATAAATTATTATACTTTGTTTTATTTAAACTTGAACGGTGTTGAAATCTATCCATATGAGATTTACACAATCTTTGATACCATTTTAATAATAGCCGGCTAGATTATTGCTGTTAGTCTCGCTAAGACTCGAGAACAGACGGACCGATTTGGCTAATTTTGGTTTTAAATTAATTGTTAAAGTTCAGGAAAGATTCCAAAGATAGGAAAAAAGGAGAAAAAACATTTTAAGTTTTCCCGTATGAATAGAACACGTGGAAGGAGGTTCGCTGGGACAACTCGTAGCTAGTACTTAATATATGTTTTCATACTACCTATTTGAAAATCAGGTGGTTTCTTTTCAAGAATCAATACAGCTCAATAATATATCACACTAATATTGTAAATGTAAAAGTTTTTTTTTTGTTTAGATGTTTGTCGGTCAATCTACTGAACGGAATTTGATGAAATTTATTAGACGGACAAGGTATGAGCTGACTTGAGTGATAGAATATTTTTGTCCCGATTAAATGCTCCGTCGAGAATTCCACGCCGGCGAATCAACACAACTATAAATACTCTAATAAAGGTAATGATTAAGTATATGATTTTAGAACGAACATTTAAATCTTTGCAATGCAATTAAAGGATTTTATGCCGATGCGATGCCGCATGCTGGAGTGTACTTTGCAATGCGATGTGCCCCGACCCGATAGGTACGCTTCGTGCCGTCAACACTCTGCGCTATCCTTTAAACAGCATTACCGACAATACCACAGCTGGAGAGCTTTAGTGTAGGGATCCTATTTCTTTTATCTGAAGATACAATGACTCATTTTTGTGTATCTGTCCGGAGAGTAGAATTGCCAGCAGTCTTGCACAATTGGCCAAACATCCCCGCCACAGGACACTAACCCTATCTCTAATAACTATGGTGTATATAAGCTACGATTTTCTTTTATTTTACAATGTGCTGTTGTGCTTTTTGTTTTTACAAAAACATTTTTCGGACAAAAACATTGCTGGACATAAGTATATCAACCAAACCGACTCACAATTCAGTTATATGGGGCCCAACCATGAACGCTTATAGCAGTACTAGCTGCGCCCCGCGGTTTCACCTGCGTAAGTCCCAATCCCGCAGGAACCCCGGGATAAAAAGTAGCCTATATGTTATTCTGGGTCTTCAGCTACCTACATACCACATTTCATCGTAATCGGCTTTGTAGTTTTTGCGTGAAAGAGTAACAAACATCCATACATCCATACATACAAACTTTCGCATTTATAATATTAATAGGATTATTTCAATCTTGCTAAATGTTCGCTTTTATAAGCAACTTTATAGTATGAGTTATAATGTATTTCTCCCATGGCAATTAAGTAGTATTATTTAAATAGTACTGTTTTAAGAGCTTATGGTTAACCCCCCAATAAGTGAAACGAGCTGTCGGTCGCTAGAATCGAACCATGTTTCAGCCGATGAGGTAACAGGTTTTTAACTTGTTATAATGTGTTGAACAGTCTATGTATGTATGTATGTCTGTTTGTTCCTATGTGACAGTGTATAGACCCAACGCGTTGAATTATTTTGATTATTCTTACGCCAATCGATTAGTGTTTACTTGAAAAGTGCCACTAAAGACATGGTTATAGGTATTATAACTCATCATGGCGACTACCAGACGCTGTATAGGTAGTCCAATTAAAAAAATAAGTAACGAGTGAGGTGTCATTAAATAGATGAAAAAAAGGATTATTAAATTTCTTTCACAATTTTTCATTTTAAGCGACAGCTTAGGATATGTATACGATTTTAAGTTGCAATTTATGTACATATATCGTGTACATATCGTTACTCTTAAAAAAATATATTGTTACTCTTGAATCTCGATTTCTTGCAAATTGTAAATTGGAATAGTATAGGTATGTCAGTTTAGGTACCTACCAGTATTGTTTTTACGGTATTATCTTAAGTAATATTGTATTCTCTTTGTCAAGTAAGTACCTACTCTTGAATTGAACACAATACCTACAAGCAAAGTATTAATATTTAAAGTATCTTCACGCCCATATCCCCGAAGCGATAGGCACAGGCACAACCACCCCGAAGCCCCCACGACTAACCGAAGGCAATAAGTCTCACTATGTGATAGGTGGCAAGCCTATCGCCAACCGGGCACATAATCCAATCCCGAGCAAAAAATTTTTTTAATTTAGAAAATTGGAAAAACCAAATTTTCTTTTTGTTGCCCGACCCTGGATTCGAACCCGGGATCTCTTGAAGTCAAGTCTAACACCTTAACACCTGGACCGCTACACCACAGAGGCGAATTATTTAACATTTTTTTTTATGACATTGGAAGGCAAACAAGCAGACGGATTTCCTGATGGTAAGAAATTCCCGCCGCCTAAAGATAAAGACACCAAAGGTGGTAATGGTGCGTTGCCAACCAGAGGCCGGGATGTTAGGCCTCGAGCAAAAGTAAGCTTACCGTCTACCTTACCCTCCGAACCGGAACACGTCATGACGTTATGGCGGCAAGAATAGGTAAGGCGGTGGTACCAATCCGGGTGAGTCGCTGCGAAACTCTACCACCTAGTCATATGTCGCGGTGTCAGTGACGGCAAGCCTATGCTCGCCTTTTACGAGCTGCCTGGCACAGGAAGGCAGATGGTCTATTCTACAAAGGAGCCCGGACCAACACGGGGAACAACATAACATTTAATTAAGTAATAATGAAGAATAGATTAATTATTTTATCAGATTTGTTGAATTTTTTGGAACTAAATAATAATAAACCGTAGTAGTACCTAGTATAACAAATCCGATTCCATATTCTCATTTGCACGAAATCAAAATTTAAACCTAGTACCTAATCCTACAGAAAGAAGTTAGCAGGGAACTTGGTTAGGTATATGATATTTAGTGAGAAGTGAACAAGATTTGTCGAGTCAATAATTTCCAACAAAAAAATGTAAAAAAAGTTTATATGCGAAATAAGATGTTAACAGTACAAAATAAGATGGTACCTAACAGTTAACCAATTTAAATTTTACTTGGTTTATTGAGAAGAATCAATCACTAAAAAATCACTTTCAGTAAAAAGATTTCGAAAGAAGGCATTTGCTTTTAGAGAAGACATAAATTATAGTGTGAAAGATTATTCTTGCAGACAAGCATAAATAAATAAATATTTTTTTTAATAATGAAAGACTTAATTTAATGTAGGTACATACATATTATCTTCACGCCAAGTCCCTTATTGTGTAGGCAGAGAGTATCGCGTGCCAAACCTCACGATTCTGACAAACCTGTCTAGCTTCCTTCAAATTCATTATCCTTTTCATACAAATTCATGTGCTTACATTAAGGCAATATCCACATTATACCAAATGACTACGTTACACACTTCAATTAGGTGACTGTGTAATTAGGTAAGTGTAAATTAGCAGAGATTAATAAATATAATGTCTTTGATAATATATATATATATATATATTATGTTGGTGATATTTTGATACACTGTTCCTAATAAGTCTGCCCCCAGTTTTGCTGGCTATTAAATTTGTTTACATACATAGATACATATCTTCACGCCAAGTCCCTTACGGGGTAGGCAGAGAGTATCGAGTGCCAGACCTCACGATCCTGACAAACCTGTCTTGCTTCCTTCACATTCATTACCCTTTTCATACAAACACGCCGGTTTCGGAGACTCTTGACACCACCCTCGGATAATATCCGATTGATCTGATCGTGAAATGTCAGCCTTGGTCTCCCCGGGTACCTACATCCATCCACATTCGCATTGTATATCTGCTTTGTCAATCTTTCATCTGTCATTCTTTCCACATGATCGAACCAGCGGAGCATGCTCTTTCGCATTTTAATACCAACACTTTCTTTCAATCCCACTCTTTCTCGGATCTCACTGTTAAATTTGTTTAAATATTTTAAACTTTAATTTGATTTACGTTGTGTGCTCTAGTTATACGATATTTAAAAAAAAACAGAAACCAGTTTGTACTGAATATTATTATATTCATTTACCTACTCTTAGATTAGTTTTGTAAGTATACTTAAGTATAAAGTAACATTTACACCTGTTTGCCTTTCTTTGCCATATCTATAAAACGTACTAATCGTTGTAGTCCTTCCTTATTTATTTGGTAAAAAGGAAATGATTCTAATGCTTTGATCCATTCTAAGACCCTGGCATGACGATCTGTCAGCGGTGCTAGGTGCTGCATTGAAGAGACCGTGCTTATTACACACAGATCACAAAGGGTTGTCTGAAAAAAAAACTTAAATTAAAGAACCAGTGCATGCCTGCCAGATAAATCGAGAGGAAACAGAACTAAACTTGGTCTAACTATATGTTAGACAAACACCGTGACCGTGTTAGCTAGTACATTTTTCATTTCAAATTCCAATTTACTACCTGTACAATATGATGGGCGGGAAACTAGTAGGTAATTAAGGTAGGGTTACTATTGAGTCTTAATTTCGTACAAATTGAAATCGAATATATGTCAATTTAGGTAAGTACTCTTAAACACAATACCAGCGAATTATTACTATTTAGTTACTAATAATTATATAATTTTATCGGATTCATTGAATTTTTTGAAACTAAATTTTAATAATCCGCTTGTATCTGCTTTAAATAAATAATATAATTATAATAAATTTTAATAATAAATTTTTATTTTGCTTGAAATCGAGATTCAAAAGTAACCCTATAGGCAATGTCAATATGTTATAACTTGTCAACAAAAAAAGTACTAAAAAACTTGTAAACTGGATGAGGTTTTAATATTTACACTGCGACTTTGTGCAGTAGGTACCGAGGTACTTACTATATCTAAACTCGTGCCGTGTGACACCGACAGACACACGCACACTTTTTAGAACTACATATTAAGGCCCCATACTTAGTCAGCCGGAAGAGCCAATCACCACACTCCTCCATTCCATGATTACTATGAAATATTGTGCTCTAAAGTAAACATCTTAAGCGACAAATCACTATTTTTGACACTATAAAAGTAAATTGAAAAAAAAGTATAAAAACTGAAACACTTATCTTTTAGGTAGGTGTCGATATTTTCATAATTGGAGTAGGTAGACAGTAGGGTTTTGCTTTCAAAAAAGGGTTAACTTTTTGATTTTTTTTCTATCGAGCAAAGTGAAATGAATAGTGTTTTGGTAACACTAGTCTTATAATTCATGTTAATCTTGTGTATTTTTGTAACAGAGATCCATGATTGCTTTGTATGAAAAAAAAACATTATACTGCTGACGTATTTTAGCGTATATGGATCCTTACTATATCTAGAATTCAAGCCTCTGCTAAAGGCCTTTAAATTGAAGAAATACATTATAATTAAAGCCGAAAATGCATTAAAGGCATTTAAATTGGGTTAGTTGTCATTTTATAATCTGGGATATATGTTTAACGGCGTTGTGTGTTAGTGATCCTGGCTTCCACAAATTAAAACTTTAATTAAAATAAGTCATAGATATATGTATACCTAAACATTTTACATTCATAACATTTTTTTATACATTAAAAAAGTATATTCACGCCCTCATCCCTGAAAGGATAGGCAGAGGCACAACCAGGGCACCCACGACTAGCCACAGACGCCAAGTCCCACAATGTGATAGATGGCAAGCTTATCGCCAAACGGGCACATGTCCAATCCCACGCAACATTTATTTTTATAGATTAGAAAATTAGAGAAACCCCATTTTCTATAAGGTGGCAACATTTTCATTAGAAAATTGGAAAAACCATTTTTTTTTGTTTCCCGACCCTGGAATTAAACCCAGGACCTCAAGCAGTCAAGTCCAACACTTCTACTGCATGCTTCATATTAGGATATTACGTAATTACGAGTATATAATATTGTCTATGATAATACGTATATTTTCAGTTTCACGTACCTTTTCACCGGCGAGATATTTGTTTTTCTTCAAGATTAACTCCAAATAGTCTACAGCCGAATACCATTGCTCATATTGTTCTTTGTAATCCAAATTGCCAGCAAAAAAGCTTGACTAAAAATTTTTTTTAGTGACAGCTTATGTATATATATTTTTTTTTATGATATTGGGAGGCAAACAAGTAGACAGATTTTCTGATGGTAAGAAATTCAGGCCGCCTAGAGACACCAAAGATGGTACTGGTGCGTTGCCAACCTAAGGCCGGGATGTTAGGCCTTGATCAAAAGTAAGTTTACCGGCTACCTTACCCTCCGAACCGGAACACGTCACGACGTCATGGCGGAAGGAAAAAAGATAAGGCGGGGTACCAATCCGGGTGAATTGCTGCGAAACTCTACCGCCTAGTCAGATGCCACAGTGTTAGTGACGGTAAGCCTATGCTCGCCTTTTACGAGCTACCTGGCAGGCACATGGTCTATTCTCAAAGAAGCCCGGACCAACACGGGGCAAAATACAAAGTTATTCAAAGCTAGACCTACGTAAACGATGGGATTGCATGATCACAACTCAACTAGATAGCTGAATCGTGAAAATGTTTGTCTTTCTTATAAAAATATCTAATTGTGTAGATATCGAGAGAAAACTTATGATCATACAAAGATCTACTTTACTACTTACAAAAGTTAAGTTAATAACAACAAATACAGTAAGTACCTACACAAACAAAATAATCGAAGAAACTTTTTTCATAAGTTTCACTTAAAAGTTTTGTAATAAAAGCCTTCGTAAGAAGCTTATTGAATTGAAAATCTTTCACGTTGTTACTAGGTATTTTACTTTATTTTGTATTATACTAGCTGCCTGTTCCGGCTTCGCTCGGACAGTAATTTTTTTATCATAAAATTGAGATGTAAGCTATCCTATATCTCAAGTTGGATCAAAATGCACACGGTGTGCAAATTTCATTGAAATCTGTTAAGTAGTTTAGGAGTCCATCGCGGACAAACATCGTGACAGGAGATTTATATATATTAAGATTAAGTACCTACTACTGCACAAATATCGACTTCGATTTCAATCAATGAGTAATCTGAGTAAACAAAAATTTAACATCATCAGTTTTAGTCTTGGTGGCAAAAGGACGATCTCGAAATGAAGCCCTTTAATACTAGCCTAAAAGTTATATACCAATAATGATAAATTAATAACAATAACTCCCAAGAGAGCACATATGAATCATCTCAGCTTTTAAACAAAAATCCAAAAGAGAGATAGAGAGTAATTGTAATTGAATTTTTATTGGGACTCATTCGATTCGCCTCATTCATCATTAGATGTAATGTTTTCTAATGATAAATAAAGACTTGGTGACAAGGACCAGATCATTGAACTGGGCGGTGGTTGATGGATCGATTAATTCTATATGAAGTTTCAGGCGTATCTAATAGGATAGGTAGGTACTTTCAACACTTAAAGACATAATCAATTAATTTCAATATCTTAAAATCAAAGTTAATTTTATTTTTTTCGAACAGTTACGTCGAACTAGGGCTGGCATAAGGACGTTAATACACTAAAGACACGCTGAGAGGGATTCCATTTAGCTAGGGTTAAGTTAAAACTACAAACTTATTACTACTTACCATTATGGAACTGTCAATTGGAAAAAGAACCGAGGAGTTGTAAAAAAGCATCTGATTAACTCGCGCTTTCAGTATAGGGCCCTCTGGGTATAGCGTCTGTGTGGCAGAAGTCTGGCACAAGTAAACCGCAATGGCATGGCTGTCACATATTATGGTATCTTTCACTTTCAATGCTGGAACTTTACGTAAGGGATTTATCTGCAATAAATTATATTAGCTTTAAAAAAAAATCTACCTAACTGTTAAATTTTATACAAAAAATAATTCTCACCAAACAATATCTTACATTAGTTACAGAGTTAATAATAGTACGGTATTATTATTTAAATTATGCGCTTCGGCTTTACACTTTTTACTCTTTTTACACTTTATATTTTTATTTTTAAATTGGCTGACCTAAACTAAATGTAAGCGAAATGATTATTTATGTAATAACAACTCTAAACAGATATCTTTAAAATACTTTCGGATTTTCGAAGCTTGACGAATATACCTGAAACGCATAATTTAAATAATACTACAATACTTACTAATGTAGGTGTAGGTACCTACTTAAATAGTGCCAACATTAGGTATGTAGTTTTTTTTTAATATTAAAAACCAAACAGACTTTATTATAAGCTAACTCGTAAAAGGCGAGTAAGCTTATGAGCTTACCGTCACTTACACGGTGACATCAAACTAGGCGATAGAGTTTCGCAGTGAGTCGCCCGGATTAATACCACTGCCTTAACTATTCCTGCCGCCACCCATAGGGCCAGTACTTGGCATTGACCTGTTCCGGTTGAGAGGATAAGGTAACCGACATTCTTACTTTTGCCCGGGGTCTAACATCCCGGCCTCAGGTTGGCAACGCATCATTACCACCTTCGGTGTCTATAGGCGGCGTGACTTACCGTTAAGAAATCCGTCTGCTTGTTTGCCTTTCAATATAATAAAAAAAGTATTTTACTAGTTTTATTATAAAGTACCTGTCCTTTCTTACTTTTAATATACCTACCTACCTCCAAGAATATGTATACAAACTTTCACGATGGTTAGTTAAGTAGTTTTCGCGTGAAATTCTTACAAACTTAGTGGTCAAAAATAAAGTTCTTTTTCTTATGTAAATATGGCTTTCGATCGTTTTTCACGATTACTTTGCCAATGTCATATAAGTTAAGTCTTATACAATATACAGTCATTAGTCTTATAATCATAAGTCTTATACAATATAACTATACAATCAACAATATAAGACTTGTACTCTTCGTTAGTATGTCTTCATTACTCAAGCTCATCTAGTGAGATTTGACGGCAGCGAGGAAATAGACAACGCACTAATTTATTCATGATTATTTCATTTGTGCACTTTCACTAAACAAATTTTATCTAATTCACACTTAAATTAACCAATTTCACTCAATATAAACACTAAATTCAATAATAATGAAAATATTACGACCACCCTCATTCACGATGGCGCCAAAACTCTCCAAATATTAAGTTATTTAGTAGAAACTGAAGTACCTATTGTTTGCTTCTCTAAGTTTGGTGTATCTCAGTTAACTTCATAACCCGAAGAATTGATATAACGCGACATTTCAAACCCCTGGTTATCATCATATTTCCTCAAAATTTTTGGTACACACACACGACAATAATCAAGAAAAATTGGTCATTAGACAACTTTTTGATAAAATAAAAAAAATATTAACCCTTTCATAATATTCCATTCGATTCTGATTTTTGAATAAATCAACTCGTCGATACTCTAAATCGATATTCAAAATAGAAGCGGTCATCTTTACAAATCTGACTGGCGGGGAAGCGTCATCGCCGTATAGTACTGGCTTACAATGTGATAGAATCCTGTAACATTTTTTAAGAAACATAATTTAAAATATTATAGTGATTGAACATTTTATGATAACCCATCTGGAGTGGTATTCACAGCCCAGATAACAAGCTGGCTAGGCTTAGAACCGATACCAAAAGTATAGATGCTGTACCAGTACTTAACGGCTCTTGCCATTTCGATGCCTTAGCTCAAAAGTGGGTACCTGGTACTCATTATAGATACCGATACCGCGGTGGTTTAGTGAATTCCTGTTATTAGCTAGCATATTATCTAGTACATATACTAATATCGATACGTACTTACCCGTAATTATTGATCTCCTGTGCCTGTTCCTAATTATGGTACCCGTTAATTACGATTGCCACGTTGCCAATTTTTATTTATCAGTGTCATTAAAATCGGTTCAGCAAAAATTTCGACTAAGGAAAGAATATTACGTAATATGTTTTCTGGTACCGGTATTAAACGGTACAAAGTACCGGTATAAAAGTGATAGTATCAGTACTAAGTCTACTACCGGTCAGGTACTAACAGTAGGTACAGGCAACACCTCCGGTGTCAGTATTACACCAAGGCCAATACTGCCCGTTGGCTGTTACTAAAAATGGCAGTATTTCAAGCCCTACTTGCCGGCATGATAACCAAACGCCTGATGCATAGTGTTCGAAATTGTCTTTATCTCGTATTCGATGCGTATCTCGTAGCCGGTGAACAATGCAAGATATTTAACATCCTAGTCGCAGATTATTTTATCTTTATTTATTGAGCTCTCGGCTGTTGGTACTCGTATTTAATTTAAAAGTAGTGCCGAGTGATATTTACTGTACATTTAATTATATGTATATATTACTACTGTAATATATTACATTTAATGTGTGTTACTGTATGCAGTAAGTACTTATATTACGTTGTCGTGTCAAAACTGACGAAGAATTAATTCTTCAGTTCAAAAAAATATTATTAACTTCAAAAATCGTAGACATAACAACACTCAGTGTAAAGTGATCAAATATCTTTTTAACCGGACGTAGAGAACCATTTGAACGTACAAGCCATCTCACTTGTACATTCGCATCTTTACACCTAGTTCCAGTGCAGGTTGGGCAGAGACTATCGAGTATGTATCAAGTGAAAGAAGTGCGCTACGTTAGCTAGTAATATAAGTAATTAAACAGTAATCCATAAACTTTTTAAACCGACCGCCTCGTTGGTCGAGTGGCCAGCGTACACGCCTCACTACATCGACCAATCGCGAGGCTCGGGTTCAATTCCCGACGGGGACAGATGTCATTTAGATGTCTGCATTTCTGGGTCTGGGTGTTTATTAAATTTATTCTGGTATCTATTTAAGTATTTCTATGTATGGGAATCGTTGACTAACACCCATAGTTAACACAAGCATATGTATAATTGCTTACTTTGGGGTTAGATTCAATTCGTGTAACTTGTGCAGGGATATTTTTTAAAAAAAAAACAGTAATGGCTACTTAATGTATACAGAACAAAAAATCTGAAACGGGAGTTTTTATATTATTTGTCGGTTTGTTTGTTTGTCTAGGTTCACTTTTGTTGCAAAAACTAGTTCTGTAGGTAAGGTAACTGCACAGTAGCTAGCTCGCGTCAACATTTAGGACAAACTTAACGACGGAAAAATCTTTCGTTCCAATCACTTATCACGAAAAGTTATTTCAATGTGTTTACGAAGTAACGAGCAAAAGCTAGTCTTATATAAAAAAAGGTATTATCTATTAGAAGGTGAATACAACACTTACCCCATTGTTCGACATAGGATTTTTTTATTTATCTTTATTGGCTTTATTACAGGTAACATATTGTTAAATATATTTTATTTTAAAGAAGTGTTTATAGTTTTGAATGGGAATTTTATAACGCTTTTACGCCCGTAAAGTACTCGTAAGCATAATATGATACCGCTGTGCTCTAATATCTACGCCGTGTAATATGAGACTAAATGTATTTGTCACCAACGTCCATTTGAATTTAAAATTTATTTATGAGTTCAAACGAAATGATCAATTTTAAATCTGGATTTGGCACTTGAAAAATATTATTCTAAGTTAGTTTAGACTTGAAGCTTACATAATATAATTATTAACGTATACTGCTTTCATAACCTTTTGAACAGGTGACCAAATTCTAGAACTACGTTGCAGCCTGTGAAAGAAACGCTTTCACAGGCTGCAACATAGTTCTAGAATGCCACTTACTTAAACATGATATAATTTGGGAGTTCTCCAGTAGATGGAGTGTGTTTAGCATACTTCACCCGTTACTTTTTTCAAACTTTTAAGTTCGCACTTACTCAGTTCTAATTCAGTCAGAACTTTTGTAATAATTCATTAGTAGTGGTCGTCCATTGGTCGAAATTCGACTACCTATTATAAATTTTAATATCTTGTTGATAAGAACGCCATCTTTATTTCTCAAGACCAACTACTTTGTTTCCACACTGTATGATTATAGTTTGTGCGCCGTCTGTGACCTATTATCGTTATCGTCAATATATTTGTTTGTGTGTGTCAAATGCATTGTAGTACGTGTAATATTTTATTTTTTGAATTAATACACTTTTTAAAGACAATCATTAAAAATATTAGCGTTCTGCACTTTTCCTACACATAAACTATAAGTATGCCAAATTTCATACTCCTCCGTCAGCGCAATTTTCGTAAAAAGGGGTCCAAAGTTTGTGGTCCACGTATTAGTATTAAGTATGACTAGTGGTCGCCCATTGCGCATAATAAATTTTAATATCTTGTTGATAAGAACGCCATCTTCATTTCTCAAGACCAACTTCTTTGTATTCAAACTTTTTGAAAGAAAGAAGAAAGAAAGAAAGAAAATATATTTATTTGCGGAATATGCGTGTTGAAGTTGTTACAAAATTATTTAAGCTTTCCAACATATTCTACCACATTGTGGTGTGCAAATAATTTAATATTTTTATAAGTATAAAATAACTAACTATATACACAACGTTTTAATATTCATACGAACAAATAGTTTTATTCTTATTATAAATTGAGTTATAACATACAAATAATTTTAAAATGATAATAAATTTAGCCCTGTCTACCGTAAACTACCACCGTTTTAGTGCGCTATCTGTAATCTTTTATCGTTATCATCAATATATTTGTGTTTGTGTGTGTCAAATGCATGGTTGTATGGGTACTTAATGTTTTATTTATTGATTTAATGTACTTTATTATAATTATATTATAATTGAAAAATAATAGCGTTCTTTTCTTCTCCTACACATAAACTACAAGTGTGCCAAATTTAATGCTCCTGCGTTTTGCAATCACGTATTAATATAAAGATACCATAAAAAATAAATAAATGAAGTAAAGGAGATATAAGGAAACTACTTTTCTGAAACAATAGAACAATTCACGCCGTTTAATTATGACTTTCTTAAATTACGTGTTTAAATTTTCATTTATTGAAAAGACAGTGAGTTACGAAGCTGACTATTGAAACTGCTGCAATGCGTGTTCAAGTGCGTATGAAAGAATACCTAGATTTTATTACTATAATTACTTAATTTGTTAAACAATAAATATCTAGTTTATTATTACATTTTGGGAAACCGAACCACAGTGAATAAGCTCCAAGAAGGAATGAGTTTACGAATTGATTAATATCATGTTACTCCTCTAGGTGAAAATATTCAAAGGTATAGCACATCACTATGTGGAATTTACCTGTCACGAACGTACCTACAATCTACATGTCAATTGTCATCTCTATGTGGTATTTACCTGTCACGAACGTACCTACAATCTACATGTCAATTGTCATCTCTCAATTCTCATTTCCTGTCAAATTCCTTCATGTTTTTTGCGTGTTTTTAATTTGTTGTGGATGTGTGTTGTGTTTGTTGATTGTAGGGAGGTGGAAAGGAACTGGATTTGATCGAGTAAATAGTAATGTGAATGGCATACTGATGCACAAGTTCATTAGTTAGTTAAGTACCTACCTAGCTACAGTAATCAGACATCACCAAACCTATTGTTTCATCAGATGTTACCAAGAAGATACGAATTTTTCTCACGAAAAGCGAAGAAAGTTAATAACGCGAAATGTGCATGAGAACGTATTACATCGTGCTCATAATGAAATAATAATTAAAACTAAATGGTAATGTCTGTGTAAAACGTATGTCTTTTCAATGTGTTAGTGTTCTATGACGAAATTTTCATAAATTGTGAAAAATGGCAGGATTACATTCAAATGGGACAATGCCCAAGACTGGACATGTAACTGATTTGCGGGAACAGTGGCTTGTGCGAGCTGATGGTGCGCTTGCTCATCGTCTCCAGGATCGGGAAATATCATCCCACCTCTGTGAAAACAGGTATCGTAACCAACAAATACGAGAAGATTTTCCGGTTGCGTTAAATGAGCAACGGGACATTGAACATGAACTGAGACTGCGCGAGCTTGCGAAGTACCGTCAAGCAGAAATTGACGCGGAGATAGCTCGTGAAATGGCTGAAATTAATCTTCGGAGGCAGAGACGCAGACATAACCCTGACGTTTTAACTCAACCCAGCTCATCAAGTGCAGCAATGCCAGATATTGATCCTGAAGAGCTTGGTTTACCCGTATCTGAAATCCAAGAAATGAGAAAACGTCTAGAACAAGAAGAAAGAGATGCTAGACTGGCTAGAGAATTAAATCAGCAGGCTGAGGGCCAGGATGCCTTACTGGCAGATATGAGGTGCGCTGTCGAAGCACAAGACAGTGAACTTGCCAGGCTACTGCAGGAGAGGGAGTATAAGAAACTTCAAAAAGCCAAAGAGAAAGCTAGACAAAAGGCACTGTTAAAAAAGCAACAACGTCTTGCACAGCAGCAAAATCACCCACCGCAACCACAAGCTACTTTATGTGATGCCTACAGTAACCCCAGGGACATGATCCGTGAGAATGGGCTTCGTCTATGTAAATCAGTGGATTCTGATTTGAATTACGTAGAACCATTTGAAAAAGAGCAAATACAATCAAAAGCAAGTGCATTATTATCAAAAGAAATGTCGAAGCAGTATTATGCACAAGAAGGTACCTCAAGTACAGCCAACACAAATCCTCACACAAGGTCCAATTCTTATGACTTTGATAAACCAAACACAAGCCATAACAGCTCTCTTAATCACAGACATCCACCTCCTCCACCAGTTGGCAAAAAGCCAAGGTTCCCAGACCCTGTGAGTATTAGACCTGCATCACATTATCCAACTGATAATGTGATTACTAGTGAAAATAGTCCTAACACATCACTCCCACATAGCCTCAGTGAGAACAGCAACCTCTACAATTCATATACTTCTGAAAATGGCTCTACCCGACATGGAAGAGATCAAATTGATCCAGGAAAGAGACTGTCAGTTATTTCTGATATAACTGCTGAAGGATTGGCAAAGAAAGCAAGTAAGCAAGCTGCTATCCAGAAGAAAAGAAAAGGATGTAAGATACAATAACTTTCTA
The DNA here is from genome assembly GCA_002245505.1 of Calephelis nemesis. Taxonomy (NCBI): domain Eukaryota; kingdom Metazoa; phylum Arthropoda; class Insecta; order Lepidoptera; family Riodinidae; genus Calephelis; species Calephelis nemesis. The sequence continues at coordinate 22,534 of NJDD01009570.1, forward strand.
TGTCCAGTGAGACATAAATAACATAATTATTCTAATGTTACAGTTTATCTTATAATTCTTTTGCAATTTGAATTTTATCATAACTGCACAAGGTATATTTTCATTTGAAATCTCATTTGCAAAGATCTTAAAATGATAATGTTGATTTTAGTCGTTAAATTACTCTCTAATCTGTGTTCTTTAATTTTTACAAATAGATGTTTACTGATATTTTTATACTGTAGTCATTAAAATTTATTTATTTTTATTTACTCTGTAGATGTACCTGCAGGAAAGGAACCAATGAGCCATTTTATTTTTAGAAGTAATTATTTTAGTTAAGATAATGTGACATTCCGATGTAACTTATCTATAATAATATATGTATACATATTTTGGTATTTATTTTTATGATGTTTAATATTTCTTTGTTACATGAATAAATATATCTTGCTGACCTCAAGTTTTTACATAATAGTTAAAAAAAGTTACTAAGAGCATTAAAAATGTTAGTTATTTATTAATGTATCATACATATATTACAACAAATTGGCTATTTATTTTGAACAACCAAGTAAAAAAAAATAGAAAAAAAGTCATTAAACCAAATTAGCAAATACAAAAACGCAGAAATTAAAGTTAAAGAACTTGTTAAAATGGCACAAAGCAAAGTGACTGAACTCAAAAACTATTGCATTTGGATAAGTCACAATTTTAATAAACTTTCAATTTTTAAACAGTTATATTTAAATTAGAAGCTTCAAATTGTGTTTTTTTTCTGGGGCATTTTAATTTAACCAATATGTTCTGATAAAAGACTGATTTTTTCCATTGTTTTATATCCAAGAACATTGCAATTTACTGCATGTATCACATTTAGAAACAAAAAATATTTTTGCAGTTTGCTTGCAGTATATTAAGTAATTATAATTGAATAAAAGTTATATACAAATATTTAAGGACAAGTTACACAGATTGAACATTACTCCAAAGTAAGCATCTTATATGCTTTTCTTATGGCTGATAGTCAACAATACTTAATTAGATACCAGAATTAATTTAATAAACAGACAGACCCAGAAATGCAGACATTTAGATGTTCACCACACAAATGGCTGCCCTCTAGGAAATTCAATCTGATTTTTATGATTATTTGGTGGAGTTAGGCTTATACACTAAACCCTCAACCATAAGTCGTTTGTAAACATTTTATTTATCTATATATATAAATGAATCCCCATTTGGCATGGTCATCACATCAGGCCAGAACGGGTGGACTGATTTCGCTAATTATTTTATTGTTATATTACTTATTGTGAGGAGAAGGTTCTAATTAATGGAAAAACCAAGAGAATTGTGAAGAAAATAAAACAAAAATTTTTTTTGCCCATTTACAAACTTTTAGTATCCAATGTCAAGTGGTAGAAAGTTTGCCAGGTCGGCTAGTTAATTATAAATATACATATTAATCTATAATACTCCTTTTAAATCTAAAATGAAATACATTCGTTTGGGCCTGAAGCAGCTGTTACAATATCTGATTTGCTTTATTTTTATGACAGTAACTAAATTTATATATAATATATTTTAATGATAATCTCATACAATTTCATTGAAGAATAAGTTTATAATAGTATAGCATTCCAAACTTGCAGATCTGATATAAGCATATCATAAATAAGTTATCTATAAGTTTAAAGATATTAAGATAGTATTAGTATGTTAAAATACATTTATTATTAGTACTAAATATTATCAGTAATTTAGTGTTTTATTAACAATTTTTGATTTTTTATAGAAACATCTATAATGTGACACATTTAACTTACTATATTGTAAGCCTTGACACAAATTTATGTGTATTTCGTATTATCATGTGTAATGTTTATTATTTACTGTTAGTAAAACCAGTGACAATAAATATATAAAGAGCATTCGCAGACACTTATACTGATATGTGCTAATGCTTATTTTCATTTATATAACAGTTGTGGATTGTACTTTTCTGGTGACAGAGGTAGACATTTAATTTTTTTAATACAGGTCATTTTGTATTACTTTTCTAATTCAACAAACACATGATGTGGTGTTTTTTTGGTGCTTTGATTGTTTTATATCCTCGAATTCATTATTTTGTAGTTAATTACTAAAATCAATACTTTAAGTAAGTAAAAACTTTAATACATAGACAACTCGCCAAACCAATTCACTATTTCATACATGCTTTTCAAATAACACTTGAATATTTTTACAATACATATATCTTTATTTAATATTTAAACCAAGCGGTTTTACTTTTTAAATTACTGAAATTCATCTGTAAATAACAACCAAATACTAAATGTAAAATTAAAGAAGATTTACATAACTAAACTGTTGGCATAAGTGTAACATAAAGTGTATTGTGAAAAAGTATAAGTGTTATTTGTTAAGTATGTATGCAATGGAATTCCACAATGTACCTATGATAAGAGTATGAATTCAATTTACTATTATTCAAACTTTTCTATCCTTAGAATATAAGTGACGAACTGTTTAGTTTAAATGAAATATTAGTACCTGATACTAATGAATAGAACGGCCTAGTTCTATAGTCTTGCAGAAGTTTTTTGTGACTTAATTTTGATATTTGTTTTATTTTTGTGATAAAGTCAATTGGCTTGGTAAATTGTCATTTCTTGTCATTATTAAGTAAAACTATTCGTAAAAATATGTGTTATAGAAATATCCAAAATTAAACAACACCAACTGATTACGGACAAAATATGTTTTGCTCAATACACTAAAATAAGTATATACTTAAACAAAAATAAATAAAAATATGGCCTCATCAATGACTGGTGTAGTTAACCCGGTTTGATTATGATTTTATTTGAGTGCAGCATCTGAAGAATGTGATGCATTGCAATCTTTTCCTTCTTTATTTATAATATTAGAACTGCCTAGTAAATAGCTACCTATACCTACTAAAATAAACTTAAGTCACAGCAATATACCTAATACAAATATAGGTGTTTATTTTCTCTCAAATATATCTATAGAGATATATAATTATATATTTATATATGTATATATATAATTTTAACATTACGTTAACTATTCAGTAGAGAACAAAAAAATAAAATAAAAGCTAAACAATATAACTTCAAAATACTCTTTTTAAATTACAACTGTACAATATCCAAAATGCATTATCCGTTTAGCAACTAACTTTAGACTGTGTCTTTTATCTCTCACTGTGCGCACGTAAAAAGTCACTCATCATTTTTTCCAATCGCGCCAAAAGAAGCATAACTTCAAAAAACATAATATTTTTGTTTTCATGAAAAATATATTACATTCTTACTGTTGTTATTTGAGAGGAACTAAGAAATCTGTATGATGCAAGGATCTACATTTTTTAGGACATTATTGTTAACATACTTCAGTTGTACGTTTCATTTTTATTGACATAAAAAAAAATTCCCAGACTTTGTGGCCAAATTTTGCCTAAACTGCATGACCAATATTTATGTGTATCACTATTCTATCAATATTATAGTTAATATTATTTGTAAAAAGTCCAGCTAGTTTTGTTATTTATTTGTGTGCACTACAGTTTCTAAATTTAATTGAAATATAAGTATCTCAAACATTACTCCTTGTAAATAATGCAATTATGTTAGAATTGAATTTTATAAAATCATTAAAGCTGCTTTTTAAATTACAGTTGGTTAAATATTAAGGTTAAGTATTAGAAATTACTTTGTCTAGAATGGCAAATTAATGGAATTAATATTAAAAAATCTTTGTATGACTCATAAAAAAGTTAGTTTGAAATTTCACAAAATTTTGTTATATATTTACAAATGTTTCATGGAAAAAGACTTTAATGCAGTGTTATTTTATACTTTTATATTGCTAATAGTACATAGGTGCATATTATTATTAGGTTTAAACCTACTTTATTATATTATTGATATGTATTCTTATATTTGGTAATTTTTATACTTGTGTCACTTAGGATATGTGCCATGTATTATTTTATTGCAGTCAAAAGCTATCGCAGATGGCGCTGGCAGGAAGATACAAGTGTCCCATGAAGATGAGAAATTACTATTTTCTTTATTTACATTAGTACCTAATTACTTAAGTAACTAGTTTTGATCATGTACTAGTATATACCTACTAATGTAAATAAATTTGATTTATGATGTAATTTTTATAGGGCAAATGCACCCTTTTGTCAGTACCAAAAATTACCTATTATTTACTTAGGTAGGTGCACCATCTAGCTTATCAGCACCTAAAATAAATAAATTTTGTGAGCGCATATCTTAAAATGTCATCAAAATTACCTAAAACTGCTTATGGGGTAGTCCATAATTATTTTTATGTGTCTAATTATCTTCCAGTACCATTGATTGACTATAGTTAGGTATTGATTTAGTTATTGAAGTTAAATTGTTTTAGTTAGTACTTAATTGGGTACTTAATGCTACTTTTAATGATTCGAATATTACTCTAAGTAATAATTTGCTTTAATCTCAATGTATGGCCTTTAAACGTGCCTTTACGGAACTAAACCAAACTATGTTTAATTTTTAATAAAATAAGTCACACAAATTGGTTATTTATTTAACGTTTTCTTGTACAGGTTTCGGGCATCTTTGAAGAATAGAGTAAAAACTTATTTGCCAGGATAAGGCAGACAAGCGTACGGCTCTCCTGACGATAAGAGACATTCGTGGCCCATAGACGCCTTAAGATGTTACAGGGTCGTCACTATCCTGTGGCCGAGTTGCTGGAAGTTTACCGGCTATCCTACCAGTAGGACTGGATTAGACAGTACAAAACATATAGTGGTAGGAATAATTAAAGCGGTTAATCTCTACCTGGGAAAGTTGCTGCACAGCCTTACCACCAGTACTTCAGAATTATCACTGATAAATGACCAATGTTTTAAAGTTTAACATTAAAAGTACCTCTATTTGTGTGTCCTCAATTTGAGATCCTTTTGATTGCCCCAGCCAGTAGGTACTAAAGAAAACTTTGGCGTTGACATTTGGGCGATGTTCTCTAGAGGAAAAGACTAAAATAAATGGCAGTTTTAAATTTTGCCATTGTTTCCTTCTCTTGACACAAATCGATCACATAAGTGGATACTATTTCCATTTTTAGAATGGAGCGCATTTTAATGTAGAGTAACTCGATTCTTCGATTGTCAGCAAAATTTTGATAGTTTGACGAAACGGTAGAGATTATATTCTCTTTGGGTTTGACTCCTAAGACTAGAAACTTCGATGAGTATAGGTATCCAAGTCGCCGACTAGGTATTAGATACCTTCAAAAATAGCGTTCGAGTTTATATCAAACACACAATATTCTACCGTGCAATTTTTATTGCTTAAACTCTTACCGCAATGAAACCTGCGACCTGTAAAATCATTTCCAAACGGAAACGATAAATTATTCAACCGTCGAAAACTTCCTCACTTCTCCTCTGTGGTCTAGCGATCCGGTGTCAGACAAGGTCCCGGGTCAGGCAACCGACACCTGCATTTTTTCAATTTGCGAATAAAAAACGTTGCCCGGGTTTTAATAAGTGCTAGTAGTCGATAGGTTTGTTACCATATATCACATTGTGGGACCAAATTACCTAACTGTAGGTGCCCTGATTGTATCTCTGCCTATCTCTTTAAGGATACAGTCAGATGAAAACACTGTAGAAAAAATCGAAATACAAATAAAACGGGTTGTAGCTATCATACTTCAAACACAGCATTTGAAGAAAATCTGTGCAATTGCAGTGTGTATAAAAGACGTAGTTGCTCAACTTTCAGAACATCAGCAAGAGACGAAAGCTGCAGGGTCAAATGTCGCGTACGAAAAAAAAACTTAAAATTGTATAAAACTATCGCGAGCAAAAAGTGCAAAAATTAAAAATGTTTCAGGTTATTTGGAGCCCTACTTTAGTTTTGAACCAGAACCTTTGGTTACCTTCCCTACACTACTAGTAATAGTATATTACCCAAACCAAAGGTTCTGGCCTGCAAATTTACCTAGGCATGAGGCGCAAACTACTAGTCAAAAGATGAGATTTCATAAGAAATCATTTGCGTTCCAATACAATGCTTTATTAGGTACATAGTGGACCAGCCCCCTGATTTCGTGTCTTTTTGGTGATGATTACTGGGTAAAGTGTAAATCAAGTAGCTGTCAAATGACGTGTTTTATGTTTGCCATCTCCAGTGACCAGCAGAAATACAACAGAGATAGCAAACATAAAACACGTCGTTTGACAGCTATTTGATGTACACTCCACCCAGTGATCATCACTAAAAATATACTGAATAGCCTCGTTGTGCGTCTCAAGCACGGGGTTTTCTAGGTAAATAATATAGGTACTGATGAATTCTGTAAAGTCAGGACTCCCGACAGTTGAGAGACTGTTGACGCCATAGTCACAGTATAAAGAATTCAACCTACCAGTAGTCCAACTCCTTTGTTCTTGAATTCATGCCGACATTTTATATACCTACTCACGGCAAGTCAGTCAAGGGTCAGGGTTGTCAAATAATA
>NJDD01009570.1:37444-49875 GCA_002245505.1 Calephelis nemesis
ATATTTTTTCCATGCTACTACTACTACGGATACGATAATTCCGTAACAAAGTTCCGAATGTATGAGTCGTGCCTAAATACATAATATGTCAACACCTAATTTGACAATTACAGTGGTGACGTTAGCATGAGCCAATCAGGCTTCAGAAAAGCCATGGTTTTTTGGCATTTCAAAATTCACAAAACCCATATCCCATCAAACTCAAATCGAATTCGAATGTTCATGACAAATGTTCAGGACTCAAGTTAATAATTTTAATGTGTCGTGTATTTTATTTAATATTATGTGTATATCATAGCATAATAAACTCTTATTAATTTATCAAAACTTTTTGTAGTAGTTGCAAACAAGGTGTTAAAATTAACTTGACATAGCTGCTCAAGCTATCTCTTTTAGGTTATGTTAATACTCAATCCATATTTATTAAACGAATTGCATAAATAATGACTAACGCAGAAAATAAAAACAGTCGAGTTGTAGTATTATCTACGTCGTTTGTGAAAAGAAAAGTAGAATGCGTGGGAAGTGCTTTTCTTCGGTATTATAACATTAAATGTCACGGCGAAGATACATTGCTATTGACGTCAAAGTCGAAGAGTAAAGCTGAGGAGGTAATCTTTGAAGATGATGTAGACTACTTACGCAGTTTAGACCCGAAAGAATGGAAGAAACAGGATCATTATAATGTTTTGGGTATCAAAAAGTTACGTTATGAGGCAACAGATGACGATATTAAACGTGCTTATCGACAGAAGGTCCTGAAACATCATCCTGATAAGCGTAAGGCTCAAGGCGAGGAAGTCAGAAGCGATGATGACTATTTTACGTGCATTACAAAGGCGTACGAAATACTTGGGACTCCAAAAACCAGACGATCCTATGATTCCATTGATCCTGAATTCGACGACTCTATCCCCACCGCAAGTGAGATAAAAAAAGATGGTTTCTACAAAGCCTTTTATAAATATTTTGAGATAAATGCCAGATGGTCTGAGAAAAAAAATGTGCCTTTACTAGGTGATGAAAATAGCTCCCGTGAATTTGTAGAACGATTTTATTCATTTTGGTATGAGTTTGAGTCTTGGCGTGAATTTTCGTATTTAGATGAAGAGGAAAAAGAGAAAGGGTCAGATAGGGAGGAAAGAAGATGGATAGAAAAACAGAACAAAGCTGCTCGAGCCAAGCTTAAAAAGGAGGAAATGGCGAGAATTAGAAATCTTGTAGATTTGGCATATGCAAATGATCCCAGGATACAGCGCTTCAAACAAGAAGACAAAGATAAGAAGCTAGCAGCTAAACGAGCCAGACAGGTATATAACACATTTCTGTTTTTATTAAAGGCAGTATGGGAGAGAAGGGATTTAATACAATATCTTATTTCATTTCATACAAACACAGGAGAAACAAAACTTTATTAACTAGTCTGTATTGTAAAAAGTAAGGTTTAATTAGAAAGTATTTTTATTTGATTTGTTTCTAATAAGACTTTAACAAGTCTGGTTGCTTAACAATTTAAAAAAAAACTGCTTGAAAGCTTGATTTTACCTCAAGAAGTTCTTTCTATAAGCCAAAATGTATTTCATTGAAATTATTTTTATTATGTTGTGCGTAAAATATTAAGGACACTTCACAAAATTGTGTCTTTTTCTTGTACAAAGATGTTTGAAATATAGATGACATGGATTTGAATCTCCTATTAAGATATTATAAAAAAAAAATTATAAGTGATCACTATCACAAAATATGTGTTGAAGTTGGCAACAGCAATTACAAGTGTTTATAACTTTTATAAACATTGCATTGGACATCAACAAAGCCCCAAATGATATAATAATACTCTACCAATTATTATCGCAATCATTGCTAAAGCCATTTCTAAAAGTACTAATAATATGTTATCCAGTAAACCGGCAACAAGCAGGAGCTATTAGCACACATTATATGTTAAACAGTTATTGTTTTTTAATAGTATATAGGGTATGTGTGCCCATTCGCGTCCACGCACCAAGTCGCGTCCATTTCACGGACACCGTTTAAAAAACCCTTAAAAATAAGTGTACTAACAATCTAGGGAAATTAAAAGTCGTTTCTGCCTATAATACAATATATTAGTAACACATATACCAAGACAAAAGAACTGTTCACATAATTTTTCCTGTTTAAAAAAAATAATGAATCTTAGCTTTACAAAAAAGTTGTGTAAATAGCTATAATTTTAGTAAAAAAATAGTGAACCGGCGGGCGTTTCATACGTAATTTTTCAATGTTTTAATTTTAATTAAAGATTTTATTAGTTCCTAGACCTTGCAAATGAATAAAAGAATAAAAATAATGATGATTTTGATTGATTATTGTATTTTTTAAGGTGAAAATGAGGTGGACGCGAACTGGTATACTAATTTTACGAATTAGTCAGTTTGCGTCCAGGGTGGACGCGAACTCATCTTACTATTTCTAACTTGATCCTTTATTTTAATATAAAGAAATATGTTATGAGGATGGGGTTTTATTTTGTTTTTACCACTATTATTATGCTTGTTAAAATAGCCAATTTGCGTCCACATAATTATGGTAATAGAAAAAGATATAGATGTCGAAATTTACCTGGACGCAAACTGGATGGACGGATTATACCACATACCAGTTTGCGTCCACTTGTTTATTTAAATGCTAAATCTTAAGTAACTGATTTATAAAATTAAATCGGACAGTTATAGATAAGTGGTAGTCAGTAAAGTGCATTGTATAATCCCATCGGGACTAGTACCCACCACCGCTCCGGAAGGAAACAAGTGCATTAAACTGTTTCTGCCTTCTTCCACTTATACACAAGCAGCAATATGAGAAAATGTTAAAGACATAAAGACAAATATACTATAATATTCTTATATTCAGGCTTGTACTCCCCAAAGTTGACAAAGGTGCAACTAGGGCACGTACGATTAGCCTAAGATACTTGGTTCCACAATGGGATAGATGACAAACCTATTGTCAACCGGGCACGTGTTCTATCCCGGATGACGATGTTTTCATTAGAAAATAAAAAAGATAAAGAGCATATCAACAACGAAAGAGGGAACACGATAGGTAAAAATTGAAGGGAACTAAATAAAGCTGATTATTGTAATATATTTACTGATTATACTGATGTCAAAATTTTATTCAATCAGGCATTACTTTGTGGGAATCCATTTATAATAGATGTAGAATATGCTGTTTCCAGTTCCACTGAGTTATATAGGCACATTCTACAAGTTATGTCAATGATAAAAATTTCTTTATTTTGCATTTAATTCTTTATTTTGCATTAATCATCATATTTTTGCATTAACACTATTATTAAAATATAATCTAAAATTGAATTAAATATTAAGAAACCCCCGACACAAGAACTTAATTTCCCTTTAAAAAGTAAAACAATTACTGACATTTGGTTAATCTCCCCACTTTCACCCCACAACTTTTAACCTTTTACCGATTTTCATCAAACATGTCTAAGAACACTTGCACGTATGTTACCTTTAATACAAAAAAACTAAATTGAAATCACTGCATCCATTCGAGAGCTATGATGCCACAGACATACTCAAACTTATAACACCCCTCTTTTTGCATCGGGGGTTAAAAATACATTTTCACAATCTTTCAAAAAAAGGACACTTCAACTTTTGTATACTAAAGTGGAGCGGCTGTCAACAGCCTGTCAAAGCCTATCCAGTTTACAGAATACAACATTAAGCCAAGGTGCCAGTATTGTAGCTAATGTAACTATTATGCAAAGCAGACATAAATAACTAATTGAAATAGCAATAACCTCACTGTTAGCAAAGTAAATAGATATGTCAACTAATGTTTGATTCATAACGTTACAGGATGCTGTTCAAGCTAAAAAAGCAGAAGAAGAACGAATAATGAAAGAAGCCCAACTTGCCAAACAAAAAGCAGATGAGGCTGAAAAGGCAAAGATTGAAGCTGCTAGAGCAGAAAGGGAACAAATGAAAAAAAATCTCCGGAAAGAACGCAAGTCACTTAGGGACCTTTGCAAAGCAAATGACTACTATGCTACAAATGCAGATGAAAATGTTTCTCACATGGCTGCATTGGAAAAAATTTGTGAAATGTTGAAACTTACAGAATTACAAGATTTATTAAAAAGTTTAGAAACAAATGGCAGAGATGCTTTTGTAAAAGCAATTCAAGAAACAGAACAAAAATTGGAAGCAGAACGTTTAGCTTTATTCGAGAATAAAAAAGCAGAAGAACAAAAAGTAAAAAAGGCAATTGCAATGAAAGCACCTTTAGAATGGAATGTTGAAATGACACAACTTCTTATAAAGGCTGTAAATTTATTTCCTGCAGGTACAAACCAAAGGTGGGATGTAGTAGCAAATTTCTTAAACCAACATGGTACATTCACTGATGATAGGCGTTTTAATGCTAAAGAAGTTTTGAACAAAGCAAAGGATTTGCAAAGCTCAGATTTTTCCAAGAGTAGTTTAAAGAAAGCTGCAAATGAAGAAGCTTTTGATCAGTTTGAAAAAGAAAAGAAAAAAGTATCTAATGTAGTTGATGACAGCAGCATATCTAAGAGTGATACACCGAAACTAGTGAATGGGACAGTGAAACCAAAATTGAATGGTGATGTCAATAAGGAGAAGGAAATTAAAGAAGAGAAGCCTTGGACAAAAACTGAGCAAGAGTTGTTGGAACAAGCAATAAAGACATTCCCTGTGAGTACACCAGAAAGATGGGATAAAATAGCAGACTGTATACCAAACCGTTCCAAAAAAGACTGTATGAAAAGGTATAAGGAGCTGGTTGAGCTAGTCAAAGCAAAGAAACAAGCAGCAAACTTATCTAAATAACACAAAATTACAATAAGTAACTCTAGTATCAAATCCATATTTTTTAACATTAAAGAGATGCATGTCCTTTATACATACAAAACTAAATATACGTCAAGGCTGTTTGAAAATGTTAGAAAAATTACTATAAATTCAATTTTTTCAAACTAATAAAAATTGAGTGATTTCGATTGTTTCTTAAGTGGTCATTTTATAGAAACAACAAGTTCATGCAGGTTTTATAAACTACAATGGTGGTAATTCTGCTGTTTACAAACTAAACTTATTTTAGATGCATGCTATCTTTCTCAAATGAAACAAAAACAAAAGAGATGGAACGTTTTAGACACGTCAGATTAGTCCGAACATGTCAAATCGCGATGTTTTTAATCGACGTTTTCCGAGTAATAGTTTAAACGTCTGTAGAAATAACGTGTACGGTCTAATTTGAAAGCGCTAAAAGTGTTTTGTCTCTTTCTGTTTCTTTCGTTGAAAGAAGACAATGATAACTTAAAATTAGTTTAGTGAGTGCGCAACAAAATTACCACCAATGTCATTCCTGATGGTTGTTACTTATAAATAGACAAACTGACACATATGCTGATTATGATTAGAAAAATTTGACTACCAGTATCATTGATAAATGTTTTCATTTGAAAATTATGTTTAGCGGCACACCGCTATAATTAACAAATAATAATTTAGTAACATTTTTGACGAGAACCTGGAAGTTACGAATTAATTATACTAGACTAGCAGCTCATCCCACTTTTGCACGAGTGGACAACATTCTGTGTTAATATACATGTATACTTTATCTTGAATCACTATCTTTTACAAAAGACGCATCAAAATCCGTTGCGTAGTTTTAAAGATCTAAGCATACATAGAAACTGACAGCGGGAAGAAACTCTTTGTCTTATACTATGTAGTGATTACTGTATTTCTGTACTACTTACCCCACCAACAAGTAGCCATAACCATATGATGTTTGTGTTTTTTTACCCTGACTTCAAAAAAGGAGGAGCTGCTCAATACGATTGTATGTTTGTTACGCGATCACTGGGCCAAGAGCCAACCGATTTTGATAATTCTTTTTTAAAAAGATTATTAAGTATTACTGAAAACACTTAATTTCTAATCTAAAGGTGAATGCCATCTAGTTTTAGTCAGAATTTCCGGGGATCGAATGTAGGACTTTGTCAATCTATATTTTTACTATTTGTGGTATAACATAGTATAGAAACTAAGCCTATTTGATAAAACTAGTGGTTTCCCGTTGGTCGAAATTCGATCATAATAAATTTCAATATCTTGTTGATAAGAACGCCATTTTTATTTCTCAAGACATGCGCCATCTGTGATCTTTTATCGTTATCATCAATATATTTGTTTGTGTGTGTCAAATGCATAGTAGTATGGGTATTGTTAAATTTATTGATTTAATGTACATTATAAGCATTATTATTGATAAATATATATACTTCTGCACTCTTCTCTTACAAGTAAACTATAAGTGTGTCAAATGTTTGCACCTGAGTCCGCGCAATTTTCGTAAAAAGGGGTCCAAAGTTTTGGCATCACGTATTAATATATAGATAAATACCTACGCTCCATTAAAACCATAGGGTTGTCACTTTTAATGTTTTAGACATTGTTTTTTACGGAATAGACTGCCTTGCTAAAAGGAAAAAGCATAAGTAAAAGCTTAACATCTAAGGAATCATTGCGATACTTCGCATAGGTGACGATTTAGATAAGACAAGCATTCGGGTGATTCACCCAAACATTTTTGTTTTTGCTGAGACCAAAAGTGTAATTAAGCTGATTTCTTAACATTTTTACTTATGCTTTGTCTTCTAAGCACGGCAGTATAAAAGGTGTTGATTAATCAATCGAATTGGAATAACTAATTGACAAACAAAAACCAAATATACAGACATTTTAAAAAATTTGGCATATTTGTTCAGACGGTGATATTTACTAACATTTACACTGTGGTTATAAAGACTAGCATAAAACGTTGTCACTCAAACAAAAACCTATTAGCCCCGCTATTAGGTAGGTTCTAAAGTGCGCGAGCGAGAGAATACAGACGTTATCATAGAATTAGGATGTAAGCCGTTACCATTTCCAATCACATTCTTTATTTGCACGAGATGTAATAAAACCGTAAAATAAATTTGATAATTATTTTGTAACCTGAAATGTTAATTGACGAATATGTATATTAATAAATCATTTTTACCTTTCAAAATCAGTAGGCAGTCTAAAATATTATGGTAGCTCCGGTTTTGATAACGTGTTACAATCCCCGGCACATATGTTGGCAAGAGTCGTTAGATGCGTAGAAGCAGTTATTTAGGTCTCTTTGGTGGTCAAGCGGGATGCGGGGTATGACGTAACGCCAATCCGAGCGCGTGATTGGTGCGTCAGTCGACCGCTGCCTCCTGATTTGTGTTTACGTTCCGATCGCTTTCAAATACACTTGCATGCACGAAAGTTGTATCCTTTGTTGTTCTTAAGTTTTATTTTTTATTTTTGTTGAGTTATCGTTATTTTAAATGTAGTTTTTGTTACGTTGCTTAAAATTGACGATCAAATACAGTTTTAAGCCGACATATCTTAAAAAAACTAGAATAGTACATTGATTTTAATAGATTGGAGCGCGGTTTACAGAGGATTTTACATAACGTAAGATTCCTGTGGTAAAAAACCGATAACGATAGAAAAATACTATTGAAAAATCTAACACTAAATTGCTGAGGATAGTTTCTTACATTTTTTTAACACATTTTTACTTTCTAATTCATTTATAACTAATTTTATTCACGAATTATTTTGGTGCCTTTAATTTCCTTCTAAATAGACATGATTAATAATAATTGATTTATAACAATAATGACCAATAATAAAAGTGACCACTTTTTTGTTCCAGTAAGTATACGATGCGCGAACTTACCCCCACTACGTAAAAACCTTGCCAAGTTACGTGCCGGATACTGTACAGCCGTGTATATAGCACAATACAGTCCCGGCATTTTTTAAACAAAAACTATCGCGGAACGTGACCACTCGTCTCGACGCATACGCGTTACCGAGGGTCGTGTTCACTAAGGCTGCTCGTCGGTGAGCGTGTTTACATATGCGTGCGATTTCAAACGCTTGTAGGAAGTTTCACCAGTCACAGACACTGATACTATTCCACTCTTCCTCCGTCGTACCTACATCCACCATCATGGACCCAATTTAACAGCGATGTTATATCCACAAGGAGACGACATACGAACATTGAAGGAGAGCGTAGTCATGCGACGCATCTGTAAGTCCCTAAAACTGGTAAAAGGGCGCACGTCGCTCGAGCATGCGCGTAAACACGTAGCGGTCTCCGTCGCGGAAACTCGACTTACGCAGTGTCTCGCAATTCAATTTCAAAAATGTCGTATCCATGAAGAACTTAATGTAATATTATTACCTAGCAAAACGATGATTAGCACTCAAAAAACCAGTGAGTCTTCATTTAATCTAGGTTGCTATGCGGGGAATTGATTGTAGTTCAGTAAATTTATTTTATACGTATTTTAAGGTTTCGGTTGAAGTCTTATGACGAATAATTATTTTCAAAACTGGAACCGTAATAATTGAAAGTCAACAATCTCAAAGTAAGATCTATATCAACAATGGAGAGGCTGGCATTTTTTTTTTACAAACAAATTGCGGCAGATTTTGTCACCGTTGTCATGTTTTTTTTATGACATTGGAAGGCAAACAAGCAGACAGATTTCCTGATGGTAAGAAATTCCCGCCGCCTAGAGACACCAAAGTTGGTAATGGTGCGTTGCCAACCAGAGGCCAGGATGTTAGGCCTCGAGCAAAAGTAAGTTTACCGGCTACCTTACCCTCCGAACCGGAACACGTCATGACGTTATGGGGGCAGGAATAGGTAAGGCGGTGGTACCAATCCGGGTGAGGTCGGAGTACTATAGTTGTTCTGTGGGGTGAGTCGCTGCGAAACTCTATCACCTAGTCAGATATCACGGTGTTAGTGACGGCAAGCCTAGGCTCGCCTTTTACGAGCTGCCTGGCACAGGAAGGCAGATGGTCTATTCTACAAAGGAGCCCGGACCAACACAGGGAAATTTTCGACGGTATATCTACTGTAGCGTTGATTACGGTGCACATAGTAACACTGTCGCGCGTGCGCCTATCAGCGGGCCCCCGCGACGGGTCACTTTTGTATGAAGCCGCGCAGGTGCCCATTTAACCCTGTTTCTGCCCTAATACTATTACTGCGGATGCCCAAGGCTCTCAGTGATTATGCATTATCAGGACCCACTTGCCTCCTTTGACTAAGTTATTTACGAGTATAAAATGGCCTAGTAGTCCAGTAAAAAGTTAAATGAAACCATGATCTGACCAGTTTTGGCGCAATGAGTAAAAATGTGTTCATTAATACTTAAATAATGATATTATGAAAGAAATTTTGATTAAAATTAAGGGGAAAGGGATGAAAAAAAAAGGGTTGAAAAATGCCTTTTTTTTAAATAACTTAATAACGGTAGGAAATAGAAAAAAAAAGTTTCAAGTAAAAGTTGTAGAGAAAAAAATTCTACACAAAAAAGTTCTTCATTTTTTTGTTATCTGCTTTAGTTTAGCTGCAAAACATAAAAATTAAATTTGCTTTGTAATTAATTATAAAAACTTACTAGAATTATTACGGCCCTGTACCACGCAGCGCGCGCATCACATAAATATGTACTAACACTACTACATAATATGTTTTCCTACAAATCATTTGTATCATCTCAGCAAATTTTTTATTTTTTGCAGCTAAACTAAAGCAGATAGGTAACAAAAAAATGAAGAGGAACTTTTTTGTGTAGAATTTTTCTCTCTACAACTTTTACTTGAAACTTTTTTTTCTATTTCCTACCGTTATTAAGTTATTTAAAAAAATGCATTACATATTCAATCTTTTTTTTCATCCCTTTCCCCTTAATTTTAATCAAAATTTTTTTCATAATATCATTATTTAAGTATGTATTAATGAACACATTTTTACTCATTGCGCCAAAACTGGTCAGATCATGGTTTCATTTAACTTTTTACTGGAGTATAGGTCAAGCACAATGCTGCACATGCACAATTGTACGCACACCTCTTAGATGCGCATTTCACGCTGTTTCGCTGCCAGTTTTATCAGTCACTGCATCACGTTTGAATTATTGTTTACTAAAGGCACATAAAATCAGCACCTTTCAGCTCGGTTATAATTTAATAAATGTTAAAACTGACAGCCAAACTTATCGTTTAAATGGCTCACTTAGATCTATCGCTAAATAAAACTGGACAAATGCAGGGTTGTTAATTGAAAGTAATATTATTTAGATGTCAATTTATTTGCTTAATCTTCCTCCTCATCATTAGTAGCACCACCACCTTGTCCCTTGCGAAGGTTCTTCCTCTTGACACGTCCAGGTCGGCCACCACCGAATGGAGACTTCAGAGAGAAGTCAATGTGTTTTCCAGAGTCCAGCCGAACAATGAAAGAGGGGATGTTCACCACTTGTTTACGTACACTGTTGAAAAACAAATATATTAATGAATTTTAATAACATATCAATAAATTTTTATACAGTAACGAACACAAGTGGCCTTTTTTAATGAAAGAGAATATTTAGGTCAGTTACAAAATGAATGAATCTGCTTAAGTATTGTTGATCAAATAATGTTGCAGTAACAACAAAAATCATTTTTAAACATTGTTCAATTTGAAACAATCTATCAAGAAAATAAACTTGGTTGTGCCTTATTTTTTGACACTTTCAGACTTTCAATACATACTTGTACACTTTGGTAATTTCATATTCTAAAGTAGGAATACCATTTTCTTTCTCTTCCTTAATAACTAATAATAGTATGGTTTATTTAAATTATTATACATTACCTCCAGACAAGCTCAAACAAGCATTATTTCAAGACATTGATTTCAACTGGGTTGAAAATCAAGTGGTCTATATGAATATTAATACCAGCACCTTGTAAGGCCTAGTAGATTTCACTTTACCTGCATGTAACAATTATGGTCAAACAATTGATAAACTAAGTTACTTAATGTTCTAAAACATGCACAAAACAGCTACAACTGCTAGTTATAATTTCCACCTGATTAATGTAAATATTACTGTTACACCTTTACATCAGAAAACATTGTAATCAATGGCAAAACAACTATCCTCCGTCAAAGGATTGTGAAGTGAGAATGAAATGAAAAAGAAGTGAGATGTTTCACTAAAAATATCTCTTTTTAATACTAAAAATGTGTGGAACATTCTAAATAGCTTGAAAATAAACGTTTTTCCAACAAAAATGAGTTTTTAGGGAGGTTTGTTACCACTGACTGTTGCAAGCACATAAACAAATACATATGGGGTTGGCATATAGTATTTGGCAAGATGTACTTGGGAATCAGGACAGTAGCAATATTCTTTTGCCTTCGGAGCTATCAGAACATAACTTATGTAATTATGTTATGATTAATAAAAGGCCAATTATCTTGCTGTTGGCTATGGGCTCAACCTACATATTCTACAGTTCTCACTGGCACTATAAGTTATTCAACATTTGATATGTATAATAATATACAGGATGTCCCAGGAGCCGACGATAAAACTGAAACGGTTGATAGAGCAAGTCATAACAACGATGAAAAAAATATAAAAAAAATTCTAGGTCACCACATTTTAAAACTACAGATGTTTAAAAAAAAATAAAAAAATCACGGCCTGTGATGTTGTTTTAATTCGTGATCTTACTATTTTATACTTTTATTTAATTTTATTTCTGTAATGTAATCCTGAATAATGATTCTACAAATTGTGGTGTAAAATTTTAAGTTAACCACTGTAGGTTAGAAAAAAAGATGTCTTTAATCTCAAAAAAATATAAATTATTTTCTTTTCAACCAACTTTAATGAACTATACTTTAAAAAAAATATACTACGCTGTTTTGGCAAGTTGCTTTAAAAGATGGCGCATTTAATACAGATTCCAAAATAGTAAGCGGCCAGTACTTTACGCTCGTTCATTTACTGCGCACGTTTCCGTATTTGTTCTGTTTGATATCGTACTAACTACTCTGGCTTTGTTTTATTGGACTTGATTGTACTTGTGATTTGGATTATTGTTTACGTTTTCACTGTTATAATAATGCCTCTGTATACCGCACCAAGCTCATTAGTACATATAAGCTCATAAGTACGATATCAAACAGAACAAATACGGAAACGTGCGCAGTAAATGAACGAGCGTAAAGCACTGGCCGCTATGTCGCTCTACAATGTGCGTCAGACGGAGAGAGAAGGCGTAGCGTCACTATCTGTCTCGCTCACACTTGAAGCCGCATACCAATGCGCTGCTATTTCGCTCACACTAACCAGGAGTAAGGGAGTTAAGGAGCGAGTAGTTTATCAATGTAATTCGAAATACGGAATTTTTATTTTCCAAAAATATTCTTAGTTTTGAGTTAATTATTTTTTTACAAAAATCCTGCAAGTGTTATGTATGAATGGTATACTATTTTGGAAT
>NJDD01009577.1:17248-29209 GCA_002245505.1 Calephelis nemesis
GCGTGTCCATTTCGAAGCATTTTATTTGGAGCCATTCAAAGAATATAAATACTCTTTAACAAGAGGAGCCATTTATGTCTCCAAACGCCAAACCGTGCCGTAGTGTTCAACGTCGAATGGCGCCGAGCGCATCTCGCGAATAAAAAATAATTATGACTGTTTGTGTATTTAAATTGTGTCACAACACATCTAATAAACAAAAAATAATAATAACATTGTTTTTCACAGGCAAGCTTTCATTATTTCATAGTATTTTCTAGTTAATTATGTTCAGAAAGAAAAATGTTGTTTATACGTATTGTTTCAATGCTCAATGTTGTCGGATCGTTAAAATATTTTCCCACTTTAACTGACCACTTGGTTAATTTTCAAATAGTTTTTACCGATATTTATTTAAGCATGTGATACGTTCTCTTATGACGTAGATGTGGTTTTCGTTAAAAGTTATATTGTATGCATACCTACTTGTGTTACTTGATAGTTGAAAAGTCTAACACTGTTTTTGATTTAAAATTAGTAATATTGTTTGTCGTTGTTTAAATGACTCCTGATGACCCTGTTATTACTAACAAATGAGTGGGAAAAAATTCATTTTGTAGTACGCCACGCGGGAACTTCAGGCAACCATCAGAGGATAAATTCCATTACATATTTGATAATCCTTGTAAAGTCCTCCGTCGAAATAAGTTAAATAAAATCTCATTACTTAATTTCAAATACATGAAAGTTATTAAAATATTGAAACAAAAGACTCGGCGTCTCCAACTGAGAAATACATCTATTAAAGGAATTTTATGTAAACTGCAAAAAAGACATTCATTAGTAATGATATGTCTACTGTATTGTACCCAAAATGGTTAGTAGCCAATTTAGTAGTTTACTTTTATTTATTTCACATTGAGATCCTCGTAATACTAAAAAATTAAATGACTACTATATTTAACTGGCAATAGAAAATAAAGTGTTCAAAATATTTATAGCTATTTACGCATTAATGTCAAAAACAAATTGTCATCATCGTCGACATCTTTTCCCCGTTTTCGGGAAAACTGCACTTTAACTGGCAGCGTAATACAAGTGCATGTGTGCATGGTGACAAGCGTAAGCTAGTAATCGTCATGCGTGTGTGAATTAGTTTTTTGCTTCAATATTGACACAGCGTTACTATAAAGACTATCTTTCTATAGCGTTTTTATCCTAAGCTTTCACCCCCTAAAAGAACTGTAATTCTTCGAAGGTTGATTTAAAAAGAAAAGGCCATGTTTGAATTCGAATCTTTTACTATAAGCACATCAAATGCCATCAAAATCGATGGAGCAGTTTAACCTTGAAATAGACAGACTTTTAAGTATTTTATAATACTAGAATGGGACATCCAGCATGCTTTAAGAAGCGAAACCAATAGACCAAATATAGTAAATAAATAAAGTGACTTTTAATACTCATAAGGGGGCGTCCACAAATTACGTGAGATGTTTAAGGGGGGGAGGGGGTCGATTCGAATCTGACCTAATCTTACGTTGGGGAGAGGGTGGGTCTCGGTAAATATCACGCATTTTTTTTTATTTCAATTACAAAAAAAAATGCAATTTTGGTCCATTTCATCCATAATTTTGGTACATGCATGAGGTTTAATCTTAAGCGTAATCGTAATACGATGAAGACCATTCACTAATTTCTTCAAAAGAAAATAATTTCATTCATTTTTGCTGTAAGAATCCAATACATTTAAATAAGAAACCCACATTTTGAAAAATCTCACGTGAGATTGGGGGATGGGGGAGGGGGTTGAAAAAAATCTCACGATATCTAACCAGGGGGGAGGGAGGGTCAAAAAATGTAAAAAAAGACCTCACGTAATTTACGGACTAATGATTGAGTTACACCCAGTATCGAGGATGAAAACTGTATAACATATATTCAACGTTTCAACTTCGTAGATATGAAAGTCGTTTGAAAGTCGATTGCATCGTTGAACACGACGTCGCGTCATTGGAAATATTTCTTTCTCATCACCTTTTATTCCTTTGAGATCTATCATAATGTCACCTAGCTGAGCGAGTTCTATCACAAAAGGAATCATATTTTTAATATAACTGAACTTCATAAGATTGTAAAAAATCTTTACCTAGTGATGGGGACAAAAGAAATAAAATCAAGTTGAGCGTATATTTAGTACTAGCTGTTCCGGCGAACTTCGTTCCACCTGTTCAGTCTGGGAAATAATGAAGTATCATTTTACCCATTTTCCCTGCAACTTTCCCGATATTTCTCTTCATAAGAACCTTCTCCTGATAATAACTAACACAATAAAAAAATAATAAGCCAAATCGCTCCAGTCGTTCGGAAGTTCTTACCAACACATTTAGCGATTCATTTTTATATTATAGATCAATACAATAAATAATTTGGCTAATAAATGACAAATTTCAGGGCTTTATTCTTAAGACAGGCACAGAATAAGTAGTAGTAATAACTAAGGCACAAAAGACTCACTCTCTCATAACTCGCAAGTTTAAAAATAAAAGATTGAGATCCTTAGCTAACGCTACGCCTAACGCTACCGACCAAGCGCGAGGCTCAGGTTCGATTCCCTATGGAGGTAGGCATTTGTGTGATAAAAACTTAGATGTCTAGATTTCTAGATCTGGGTCTTTATTACATTTATTCCGGTATATATTTAAGTATTTCTATTTATTAGTATCGTTGACTAACATCCATAACACAAGCTTTTTTTGCATTTGCTTACTTGAAGTATAGATTCAATTTGTGTAACTGGTTCAGGGATATTTTTTTAATTTATATTTCAATCCCAATAACCCACCGGATTCCTGGAGGATACCCAAATCACTAATACTTACGGATAGGAGCGTCTTCTATCCTGCTAATAATGTAAATGTGAAAATTTGTAAGGATAATGGATGTTTATTGCTATTTTAGCAAAAAACTACTAAACTAACTAACTACTCTGCAAGTATATAAAAATGGAAGTACTTTTGTGTATTTTCGTAGGATTGAATCTGAAAATCCTAACTTATTGGCAACGGATGTACGCTCGACTAAAATATTTATTTTTTTGAAATCGGTTCACAAATGACGAAGAATTCGATTAAGATTTAAAATATAGGAGTCGAACTGTTACATCCCGATTTTCATTGCCAAATTGCTGAACTGCAGTAAACCTTACAATTCAGCAATAATACTGTATAAAAACTCATGTTTTTCAAGTTTTCAGTTAGTTCTATACATTCAGTCAAATCGTTGCCCACCGACGGACCCGGTTTCTGCCTGCCGGTTGGCCCCAGTGAGGAGACTAAATAGTATATCAGCACCGAGTCATACCGCCCTTCATCAGAGCCGCGAAGTCGTGTCAATAATAAAGTAAAAGACTAGTAAATTGTAGTGTTGTGTGAATAAATTTTAAATAACATCGTAAGTAAAGGATTGCTTCCTGAAAATTCCTCTTTTTTATAAGTGCCAGGAAGCCAAACCTAAAACAACGTATAACCCCACTTTTTTAAGCCGGTTAAAAATCTAGTACTGCAGTAATAAATTCATTTCGTTCTGTCGGTGCATAGTTTACGGGAAATTAAGCGGGTGCTTTAAAGATTTCCAGTAAAACTATTCGGATAGAACAAACAATTTATATTAAGCCTAGACTGGAAGCTATGTAGTCGGGTAACAAAAGGGATATGTTTAGGACATTTTATTGTGCAATAAACATTACGGACATCGCAAATTGTTTCTGGCATAGCTTAGCGTATGAGAATGGTACTTGGTAGACTTTATAAATAAAAGTATCTTCACACCTGACCCGACCACCATGAGGGTTGGTGACACAATGTCAGGTGACCCTAAAGAACTAGCATCCTACGTCCCTTAGGCCCTAGATGCCTACCAGCCCTAGGCCTAACATAAGGTTTAATATAAACTTAAATAGATAAGTGCGGGCTGTCTGCACCAATAGACCTACGGTAGCAGACGGAAACCTACGGGTAGGATAGGTGGTAAGGACGTGGTGATATACTCAAAGCTGATCAAGCAGGCTCACTTGACCGATTAAGGTCTTCGCCACTTTAAGAGGGTGGTAAATGAGACAAGAACCAAGGTTAAAATCTGCTTTATTATGAATGAAGTATATATTCAAATTACATCAACACACACATTCATACAAAAATCTTTGTATTCCATACGTGTAAATTGTGAATGCAGTATCTTTTAGTGGTGAGACATCAGGATGTGCTCATATGTGAACTCCGCTGTCCTCCTTTCAGTGGCGTTTCAGAAGTTGCTTGTATGTTTAATGTGGCGTTGGTCACGTTGAACAACACCCATATCCCCGAATTGATAGGCAGAGGCAAAACTGTATATATAGATAGAAGTGAAAGTGAAATGAATTGAAATTTATTTATTTGCGGAATATGCGTATAAAAAACTTATTACAAACATTTAAACATACCAACACATTCTAGCACATTGTAATGTGCAAGTATTTAATTAATTAAATTCCCTGTGTAAGTCCGGTTCCACTGAGTAAGAATTTAAATAATTTTCTAATTTAATTCCTAAGAAACTTAGTAAAATCTACGTTATCTATGGTACAATAAAATAAATCTCCATTTCTCGTGGTCATCACATCAAATTCAAATCAATTGAATGGATGGACCAATTGTGCTAATTCTTTTTTCTTTTCTTATGAAAAGGTAAACGGGAAATATCACAAGGATTGTGGGAAAAAAATTCTTTAATCCACGCAAACTGTTACTAGCTGTCAATGTGAAGCGAAATGAAGTCGGGTCGGCTAGTCTATAAAAGTATTATTGAAAGACATATGTATTTTTTAGTAAATGTGTTTGAAATCCAACTAATTTCTAAACTATATTCCTGTAAATTTTCATCTAAATCCGTTTAGTAGTTCGTGCGTAAAAGAGTAACAAACATCCACCCATTCTCACAAACTTTTGAATTTATAACATTATGATTCTCATCAACTAAAAGGCATCTGAATAAAAATGCACACCTAGTTGCAGTCGTTACATTTCGACCCGAAAACCGTAAGTCCCAACCGAACAAAACCCGAAAGTTGTGATAGAAATAATTTCAACTTATGAAAGTACAAAATTAATTTGGCCTTTCATAGTATTCTGAGGCTTTACTAAAACAGAGCACGTACAACCGTGTGGCCGGCTGCCAAACTTTGTTCGGGACGTCCCGACACTTTACATTATGCATGTATTTCTCTGTATTCCCTGTTTGTCAGCGAAACAAATAACTGTAATATTTATATCACTTTTGTTTTAAAATAGCAAGCGTTAGACTCAGATAAACGCGAATAGCTCAGTTTAGGTACAGTTGTATCTTCTTCTTCACGCCCATATCCCCTAAGAGGTAGGCAGAGGCACAACCAGGGCACCCATGACTAGCCGAAGACACTAAGTCCCACAATGTGATAGGTGGCAAGCTGATCGCCAACCGGGCACATTTCCAATCCCGACCAACATTTTTTTTAATTAGAAAATTGGAAAAATCCAATTTTCTTTTTGTTGTCCGACCCGGGATTCGAACCCGAGACCTCGTACAGTCAAGTCCAACACCCGGACCGCTAGGCCACAGAGGCGATCAAGAGGCGAAGGTACAGCTGTAATTACATAAATATACTAGTTGACCGGCATAAGTATACTAGTTGACGGCAGACGTGGTTCTATATTTGTAATGTGACTTTAGTAAAAATTCTTTGGGGTAAATCTCCCTTATCACTTAGGGGTATGAAAAATAGATGTTAGCCGATTCTCAGACTTACTCAATATGCCCACGAAATTTCATGAGAATCGGTCAACCCGTTTCGTAGGAATACGGGAACGAATAATGTGACACGTAATTTATATATTATATTAAGATAAGTTTCCGTCATAGGGATATTACTCCGCATTTTCTAAACAGCTAAATATTCGCATCCTCCCAAGAAGTTTAACGTTCGGGTTGACAATAGGAAAATCAGCGATTGGCTATCACACAGCTGTATCTGCTTATTATTATTAGGATATCTTGCTTGCTTTATTACTACTAAATCTGTTAAAAATATTGATTCGAAATAACATAATTACAAACTTTTAATAACACCCGACAAAACTTACATTTGAGGACCACAATAATTACGTAACGCTCTAATTTTCGCTGCATTTATCCTACTCTTACGGTTCAACTGTACTATTACCCTAAGTAGGGTGTAGTAGGTTGTTTATATTTCAATATCCAAGTCCTTATACATAAATAACACATTCTAGTATTAATTAAAACAACACTTTTATTTGTTCAACATATTGGTAACCAACACACCTATAACAGTTTTATTTGTTCAACATATTGTTAACCAACACACCCACAATCTGCTATGGATTTGTTGAAACTGTAAATCTCATTATTCCAGTACTTAAATATACGTGAGCTTCCCTGACAATATCGACAGGATATTGAAGCATTGCTAAATCTAATGGTGTGGAATTATTCCGAAAGCGCTTTCACCGCTAAAATCAGTAAACGCTTGATTCATTGTAGGAAAATATAAATTCAGTTATCAGTTTAGAATACTAACCAACTTTACTAGGTGGTAGAGTTTCGCAGCGACTCAACCGGATTGAAACCACCGCCTTACCTATTCCTGCCGCTATAACGTCATGACGTGTTCCGGTTGGGAGGGTAAGGTAGCCCCTAAACTTATTTTTGCTCGAGGCCTAACATCCTGACCTCAGGTTGGCAACGCACATTACCATCTTTCTTACTTTCTTATCTTTCCTACCATCAGGGAATCCGTCTGCTTGTTTGCCTTCCTATAACATAAAAAAAAAACGTCTGTGGTTTCACCTGTGATGTTTAGAACCATAAAAATCTTATCATTATGGGAAAAACAATCGCATAAAATTATACGAAAAACTTAGACTCGAATCAATAACTCCTTTCTCGGGTTGGTTAAAAATGAAGGTTTTTAAATATGATTTATCATATCACATTAGATGTTTAATCGCCTCTGCAGCGGTCCGGTGTTGGAATTGACTTGACAAGGTCTCGGGTTCGATCGATTTAATCTAATATATTATAAAAATCTCGTGTTACGGTGTGCGTGATTGAACTCCTCCTAAACGGCTCGACCGATTTTCGTGAAATTTTGTGAGCATATATATAACACCTATTTCTCATACCCCTAAGTCATAAGGGTAACTACCCCAATTGTTTACTAAAATTAAAAGCAGCAGAACAACGTATGTTGGGTCAGCTAGTATTCTTATAAAATTAAAGTTGCCCGGGATTGGATGTGTGCTCGGTTGACGATAGGGTTGCCACCTGTCACATTGTCAGACTTCATGTCTGCGGATAGTTGTGGTTGCCTTGGTTGTACCTCTGCCTACCTACGGGCGTGAAGATATTTAAATTTCTGAATATGATTTATAGCTAACGAAATATCTTATCCCTCCATTGATATTACATATTTATGAGTGATCGA
The DNA here is from genome assembly GCA_002245505.1 of Calephelis nemesis. Taxonomy (NCBI): domain Eukaryota; kingdom Metazoa; phylum Arthropoda; class Insecta; order Lepidoptera; family Riodinidae; genus Calephelis; species Calephelis nemesis. The sequence goes on from NJDD01009577.1 coordinate 24,747, forward strand.
TTCTTCTACTATGAAATTATTTAAATCCAGCCATTTATATACGTCAGATTGTAGAGCTATGTTATTAGGGCAGAATTAATAAAATAAGCGTTTGAATAATACATTTTCTTTTAATAATCGTCAATTTCTTATTCTTAGGAAGAAATAAGTAAATATGGCTTCAAACATTTCTTTCCATTAGATGTAATGAGTAAAGATTTATATTTTCAGGGTAAAAGCTAGCCGTTTTTTGTAATACTAGATGTTGTCTGTACCTTTTACCTTTCGGAAGTAATGTTTTACGTGAATATTACTTTCTAAGGACTTAAGTGGATATACATATTACGCTTTTACTTACATTGTTAACCGTATTAAAAAAAAGAGGTTTTCAATTAAACTGTACTTTTTTGTTTGTTTGTTAAGCGATTACTCGGCTAATCACAAACCAATGTTGATGTTTTTTTTAATGTAAGTCATGTTTGTTGTTTGTTCATCATTTTCAGTTGTTTTATCATATCTGACTAGTAGTTTTTGAGCTATAATTAATAGTTCATTTTCAATTGGAACTCAAAAACTGCTAGTATGATGTTGATAAAATGTATAGGGGACCAATTGGGCACCATTTGTCATGTTCAGAAAAATGAACTATCAAATCGAGACGAGGTACTCAATAAAATAGATGGAGTCGGTTTTTGCCGTGTTACTGCGCTTAATTATTTACTAGAAAGATTTAGACACATAACACACCACACACACCACACGTTGCACACCACAAGTTGGTAGAATATGTTGAAACGCTTAAATAATTTTGTAACATCTTTGTAACACTCATATTCCGCAAATAAATATTTTTTTCTTTTTCTTTTTTTTTTCACATAAGTACAAACGCCTAAAAAATAAGTGTCTTTAAATAAAATTATTTTAAAAGATGTAACAAATCAATTCTATATGACTCGTATCGGTTCGGTCTCAAATGGAAAAAAACATCTGCCTATCTGGCAGTTCGTACGTTAGGAGAGGAGCCTGGAGAGAGATTCACCACCTTAGTCAGCTGCCATGACAACAGCATTTGACACTGGCTTGTTCCTACCCGGACTTCCAAATTGGGCTAAGGATACCGATAACTGGATAGATATGCACCTATAACATATATAGTGACTAGACATTGTTGTCGCGTACCATTAGGAGAGGATGCATTATCCTTTAAAAAGACAAGAATCTCCGAAACCAGAATGTGGAGGAAGTCAGGCAGGTCTGTCAGGATCGTGAGATTTGGCACTGAAAACCCTCTGCCTACCTCGTAAGGTACTTGGCGTGAAGTTTCGTACATATATATCCTTTGAAAAACATAATTAAAATTTAAACGCTGGTAATGCTATAAAAATCAAACCCTGTACAAAATCAATATAAACATAACAACATCAACCACACCGCAGGGAGCAAAGGGAATTCGATTTTTAATCTCAAAGCGGAAAACTTCTCACTTATAGACAGGAAATGGATAATTTCTACGCGTTCCGATGACTAAGAGATCCGCCAAACTACTTTACAAATCCCGAGATGTCGCACTTCTGTACCTTTTTACTTACTTTACACTTACTCGAAACAGATGGTCAAAGATCCGAGCATAAGTCGACCTTTAACGAGCTGATAGATGAAAAATTCTTATATTATAAATGCGAAAGTTTGTGAGTACGTATGTACGGATGTTTGTTACTCTTTCACGCTCGAATAGCTGAACAGATTTGTCTGAAATTTGGAACACAAATAGAATTGGACCTGGATTTACGTATAGTCTACTTTCAATCCCGACCCCTCAACGAGTTCCTGTGAAAGCGTGGGTGAAACTGCAGGCAAGAGCTTATGATAAATTAAGAGAGTTTATAATAAATTTAGGCTTGCTTTCACCGTCAAAATACAAGTCAACGTTTAGTCAATTGTCAAGAGTGTCAATCATGTCAATATTATTGTCAAAGAAATTACACTATTTTACAGTAGTAGGTACCTACTAGTACTGAAATAATGCGCTTCGGCTATATTCATCAAGCTTCGGAATTCCAAATTTATTTTAAAGATATCTATATAGAGTTGTTAGTAAACGTAATTAATCATATCGCTTAAATTTAGATTAGGTCAGACAATTTAAAAACAAAAGTAGTGTAAGAAGTGTAAAGCCGAAGCGCATAATTTAAATAGTAGTACTGTACGTGGTAAATAGATTCTTCAGGGGATAGGTACAAGTGTATTATCAATTTTAAAAGCAATTACAGTAGCTTATGAACGGGTTCACAACCGGTACTTGAACTCATTTACACTGAACTTAGTTTAACTAAACTCGGTTTTCGAAATGATCGGTGAAATCAACCTTCGGTGTACTAGAAAATTTGTATTTGCTATCTCCATTGTGTTTCTGTTGGCCACAGGATATAAAACACGTCATATAGCAGCTATTTGATGTACACTTTACCCAGTGATCATCACTAAAAAGATACTGAATAGCCCCCTGGGCAGAATATTCTTTTTATTTTTTATGAACAAATATATTGCAATATTGCAACAAAAGTATCAACATATGCGCTATTTTTTTGCGAACACGTTGGCTTTGCAAATTGTAAAAGTTTGGACGAAAGATAAATTGGAAAAATGAAAAAAAATTGTTTAAAAATAGTTAGGTCGATGTATAGGTTCGAATCTTCTACTAAGCCTACGAATTTTTTGTCAATTTGACTTAGAACAATAATCTCCACCTTACCTGACAGAAAGTGAAACGGGACTTCAGTTTTCGTTTGTTTTATCCTTACCTGTAACAAGAAAAAAGGAATTATTATCTGCATATTAAGAAGGTAGCTTTAAGCCTGTATCCTGGAAGAGGTATCAGGCAGGCATACCTCTTCCATATATTATGTCTTTTAATAAAATAATACAAATTAAATACGAAAACAGAGACCTGGACTTCGGTAATATTTGGAACATATTGGAACGACCTAACCAACAATTGGGCCAAACTTATCCAAATACATAGCATTAAAAATAAAACTTACTTTACATTCTCAAATGATACTTAAGCTGTTCCAATTAATTTTAAAATAAATTAACCAATTGGTTTCGCTAATTACAGCGTCATCAGGATTATTATAATGTTTTGGTAAGCGAAACCGGCAGGCTAATTTATTAATAAATTTATACACCAGTAAAAACTGTCCACCATTACTTACTGTGACTGTGTGTTTGTGTGTGTGTGTTTCTTTACTGTGACCAGTAAAACTGTCTTTTAAAAAAAAACAATGAATTTCTATCAAATACTAACAATAAACTTACTATTAGGTACATGCACTTTCATAGTTATTTTATAGTTACGTCGTCTTTTAAATAAATACAGGCTAAAGCACTCCACTTGGTAATACAGTCTTGACTACAACTTTACTCTTTGTTCATTATTAAGAAAGTTAGAAAAAGCATAGGTGCGCTCAATATCCCGAGCAAAGTTTTTTTTATTAGAAAATTGGAAAAAAACTATTTTCTCTTCGTTGTCCAACCCGGGATTCGAACCCGGGAACCTTAGGCAATCAAGTCCAACAACTAAACCGCTAGACCACAAACGAGACTATCTTAATATATATAAATCTTAATATGTCACGATGTTTGTCCGCGATGGATTCCTAAACTACATAACCGATTTTAAATTAAATTGGTACACCGTGAGCAGTCTGGTCCAACTTGAGATATAGGATAGCTTACATCTTAATTTATGATAAAAAAAATTACCATCCGAGCGAAGCCGGAACAGGCAGCTAGTAGAATATAAGAATTTTAATTTATTAATTATTGAGTTACCTTCAATTAAACGTCTACAATCTGGATATATACGTTTATATATAATAATTAACAAGTTTCAGTAGCAAGTTCTTCGCACCTCAACTCAAACAAAATCTTTAAGAACCTAGAGCATATTTTACTGAAGAACGTGATCATGAAAATGCAAAAAGCTATCTAAACTATAGAGAAAAAAATATTTGTATATACTTAGTATAAGAAATTTGGTGCTAATGTTGCTCAAGGCGCAGGAATAGGTATTGATGTACATGGTTACATTTTTTTAAACTTAAGTAAAACACAAAGGAAAAGATCATTTGGCTATATAAAAATATTAAGTAATTCGCATGACAAACCAATTCTTCCAAAAAAATATTTCCAAACATCTAGGCTCCCAAAAATACCTGGCCCTATCGGGAATCGAGTCCGAGCCTCGGAGAGGAACGCGGCGGTCAAATAATATTTGCACATGTTTGATCAGCACCATCTGTTTAATAGCAGCTTATTTTAAGATATTTATTTGAAAAAAAATGTGTAGCAGGGAATAAAAAATATACATTAATAATACAATAATCCTAAACTCTAATGTTCAAAATTAATGTAGCTAAGAAACATCTCCATGATGTCAGTTTTCAAACAAAAATGAACATTGAACTCTATCCATCCGCTCA
>NJDD01009577.1:30056-45524 GCA_002245505.1 Calephelis nemesis
TTTTTTTTTTGGAATGACTAACATGTTGCCAACCACGCGGTTTACAACTTCACCGGGCTTTGCTGCAGACAGATACATACAGACATGTCAAACTTATTACACTAATAACAATTTTTCCGTAGTGGATGAAAAAAAATTAAATAAATTATATCAGCCTAAAAACAATATGCAAAAAAGGCTTATTTATAAATGAAATTCATCAATTCATGTCATTTTATTTACCTTTTTACGTTAAGCAAATATTAAATAGGAGCACGCGTAAGTACTAATATTTTGTCCGCCGGTCGCATATAAAATAATATTTGACAATAGAATTTTTTAAACGCAATAAAATTAATAACAAACTCATTACAACGTAACATGTACTTATAAATATAATTGAAGGAAAAGTAGAAGGAAAAGGAGAAAGAGAGAGACCCAAAAATAATACATGATTTCTAATCTAAGGTCCGCGAGATACGTTCGGATCCTCGTTTCGAAAAAAAAATTTGAACGCAGCAAAAATATAGAAATGTCGATTCGCGTAAATAAATTCTACAGGTGAAAAGTCATTTCAATTTTTCGAAACAAAATTCCGAATGTATACGGCGAGGATTTAATTTTCAGTTTCATTCTTGTTTCGTTATATGTAAATTTAAATATGTGTGAGTTGAAATAAAATAGTGAATCCACGCACACATTTATAAGCATGCACGCGCTCTATACAAAACATTTTCTAGTTAGAAATCCACCCACGAACGCGTACTCTAAATGATTCGTACTGGCCATACGATAGCGTAGTAAAATAACTTCAAAGAGAAATACCGACTAAAGTTAAGTGAAAATGTGCAATAAAACCGAGTAATGTTTCCAACTTATTAGAATATGTCTGCCTTCGGGAAATTAAACGCCTCGAGAAAGTTGTTTTTGCTTATGCTGGATCTCTTGCTTTTCCCGGAATATCGGGAAATTCGTTTTTAAATTTGCTTAAACTTCTACAGATAATTGAGGGATTTTCAAGTTTTGGAGATACTTTTATAACATCTACAGGTACACATAGTAAAACAGTAATAAAACTAAATCTATACATTAAACAGTTTTTAAAAATTTTCACGCAAAAACTGCTGAACAGATTTTTACCAAAATTTTGTGAAACTAGGTAACAGCCCGGGTCAACATAACAGTGTAAGTACTTTTCATTCCGGAAAAACTTTTGTTCCAGCAATAAAGACGTTAAGATACTTCTGTACAAAGTCGCGGGCAACGCCTAGTGTTATAGAAATGAACACTAAAACAGTAAAAACATTTATAGAAGTCTCTGGATATATTATTATAATAACTAACCTACCTCTAAAATAAAGCAAATCGATTTATAGTCTATGGTATGTAATGTCGGTCAAAATAAAATGATTAAAATTGCAATTTCCTGCCAAAAAAAAGGGTGGCAACTAAACAGACAAATATGTATTTCAAAGTAATACCTGTTTACAATATTTCGTTTTACTTTCAACGTATGTAAATTTATCTGTTAGTAATATTGCGAGGTTTGATTTCCATCAATGTTACCGATCGAGCTAAAATTTTGCACCTGTAAATTGGATGGCAATGCAAATGATCATGACACTGAGCTTATCTGATGATGGAACTGGAAGAAAACTAAAGAAACTCCTATCGTTTTCAAGTGTCCGTCTTAAAGAGCGCCTTTTCAATCCTCAATTATCAAACGTACAGCTAGAAAAAGCCCTTGGAATAAAAAAGGTTGACACAAAAATATTTTTATGACAAAAACTTATTTTGTCAAGTTACTAGCTGTTGCCTGCGTGGTGATTGGTCCCACAGAGACATTTTTTCAGGATCAAAATTATCCTATTTGTTAATCCAACTATGTGTGTGCCAAATTTCATGAAAATCGGTTCAGCAGTTTTTATATGAAAAAGTAACAAGCAAACAGTCAAACTGTCGAATTTTTAATATTATAGGATAGCACAACAGTTATCAAAGGAAAGGATCAATAGCACATTTAATACAAAGCCAGTATTTAGATACAACAGACAGTTAAACTTGTCCTGAAGTTATCCAATATCCTATGTGCTAATCAAAGTTACACTAAATGTGTGTGCTAAATTTCATGAAAATTGTTTAAGTAGTTTTTACGTGAAAACGTAATAAACAAACAGACAAACTTTAGCATTTATAATATTAAATTGTTTAAATAGTTTTTACGTGAAAAAGTAACAAACAAACAGACAAACTATCGAATTAAAATATTAATAGGGCAGGATAATAATTTTCAAAGGAAAGGATCAATGGCGCATTTAGCACAAAGCCAGAATTCAGATACAACAGACAGTTAAACTTGTCCTGGATTTATCTAAAACAAGCTTTGAATTTGGGATACAAAACGTTAACATGCACAGCCAGTAGATCTGAGCAAACCCGATTGGCTTCAACAGCCATTGGAGCGAACACTACACAAAGGGGATGTCTTAAGACCGCACAAACAGACACACAATCACTTTGATATTTACACCAGTTACTTTGTAGGTCGATAAGCATTCAATAGAAGTATAATCAAACTTCTGATGAATTACACGGTTTAAGGATTATCTAATTTCCCGAATGTTATACAGTTAATTTAAAGTTATTATTACTAACGTAAAGAGAGGTTACCCGAAACAAAAAATGTGTCGCAACCTTAACAATACGTATGATCAAGTATTAAAGCGCTTCATGCAGCTATATAATTGCAAGTTAAAACATGCAGATCGCTTGCGAAGAATAATTTTGTCGCGACCAAAACGTCATAAGCGGCGTAAATTTAATGGTGCGTACACGTTTGTTCAATATGATGTTCACATTGCGTCTTTGCCCTAATCTAAAAAATCTAAGCCCTTGCCATGAGTTTACGGCTTGTCAAGTTTACTATACTCGCTACCGTCTCTGTAAATTATGTGTATGAAAAATATGAACAGTGCCTCTGTTGGTAACTAAGAAAAACTTATTTTTAAACCAACTGTGTCTTAGATTTCAACAAGTAACTTACCGAAACAACTTAAGGTATACTAACTTATGGTAAAGACTCTGTTCGCAGTGTCTTCTCTATACGTACCTAGTAATATATCTCAATGGTTTTTTATACATTTATTATAACAAAGATAGCGAACAAGCACGCAGCTCTCCTGATGGTAAGACATAACCGCAGCCTATAGATAGATAAATAAATAAATAAGTCTGGACAAGTCACACAAATTGAATCTAACCCCAAGGTAAGCAAATTATATGCTTGTGTTGTGGGTGTTAGTCAACGATATCTACTATTACATATAAATACTTAAATAGACACCAAAATACATTTAATAAACACCCAGACCCGGAAATGCAGATATCTAAATGTTCATCACACAAATGCCTGCCCCCGTCGGGAATCGAACCCTAGCCTAGCGATTCGTCGATGCAGTAAGGCGAGTACGCTAGCCACTCGACCAACAAGGCGGTCAAGATACCATATAAGATACCATAGATAAACAATAAGTAAATATCCCTGGACAAGCAACACAAATTTGGGTCATGACTCATGACCAACAAGAGCACTGGTAGTAAAGATCTGTGCAGGATACCATTATTGAAGTACCCTTACCCTGATAGAGGTAATGAAAAACATTATTTTTCTTTATGTTGTAATAAAGCTGTTAATCAGTATCTATATTACATCAATGTGTCAGCTCTGAAAGTTAAACCAATTAGTCTAAACGGTGTTAATGTGTTTATCCATGTTAATCATGTAAGCCAAATCGTGTACAATACAATAATCTTTCTCTTAAACACTACCCCCATTTTTCCCTGTGTTGGTGCCGGCTCCTTTGCAAAAAAGACCATCTGCCTTCCTATGCCAGACAGCTCTTAAAAGGCGAGCATTAGTTTACCGTCACTAACACCATGACATCTGACTAGGTGGTAGAGTTTTGCAGCGACACGCCCGAATTGGTACCTCACCAATACCTGCCGGCATAACGTCAGCGCTTGCCGTTGACGTGGCCGGTTCGAAAGATAAGGTAGCCGGTAAACAAATTTTTATTCGAGGCCTAACATCCTGGCCTAAGGTTGCCAACACACCATTACCATTATTGGTGTCTCCAGGCGGCATGAGTTTCTTACCTTCAGAAAATCCGTCAACTTATTTACTTTCCAATATCATAAAAAAAATAAACTACGATTAGACTATGTCTGCGGCTTCACCCGTCATGAAACCTTTACATTTACTAAACATTTTTAACTCCCGACGTAAAACGAGGGGTATAGTAAGTTCAAAGTGTCTGTGAGTTTGTCTCTGGTATCATAGTATTGGCTGGATTGATCGGTTTCGATCTAATTTTTTGTTTGAACGCTGACGTGATCGTGATTACATTTAGATTTTGTCAGGAGTTCGTTTTTATTTTAGGATTTTACTTATAGATATCTAACGGAAACATTTAACATATAAAAAAGGAACAAAGAACCCTACAAAGAAGTTCCAACATTTTGAAAGTTTGTATCAAACGCCTAACCCGGAACCATTAATTCAGCCTCGTCTATTATTCACCTTGGCGAGAAAGTGGCGAGAACTAACAAACAAGATAAGTTTTATAAGAACCAACTTAGATGAATCTTGACTGCATAATGACGTAGATTAAAACTTGAAAATTGTGAATTTGTAATATTGTTGGACTGGAATATTAATAAGTGGATTTAAATTGTTGCTTTGGCGACTGAAGGACTGGTTCTTGGGAAACTCAAGGCGGAAATGGAGCTTTTAAGATCTTTTTCTGACGGATATCATTTGAGGAATTCAGTCTATTTTTAAACGACTTTAAAAAAAGGAGGAGGTTCTCAATTCAGACGGTGTATTTTTTTGTATGTAAACCGATTTCGGCGAGTTTTAAGAACCGATTAACACAACCATTTTGTAATCACCTATCCAGATATATATTTTTAATTATTTAAATCCTATCAGCAACAAACTACAAAATATTTAAAAAAATACGTTAAAAAACCGACTTCAACACCAAAAATTAAAAAAATAATAAAGATTAGAAGATAGTTATATACTGTCTATTATTTATATGTGCTATTACTAATAGAACTGAACTCGAAAGTTGATGCCAAGCCAGTTTAATACTTACTTACTTATATAATTATTCGTTCAAAGCTTGGCACCAACTTCAAAACTACATAAAAAGTACATATTAATAACAAGACAGTTCTGAAGTCGATTTTTTTATTTATTCTCTTTTTGCAAAATAAGCTTGCTTTATGCTTATGCTTCAATTTCTGGTAGCTCGTGAAAGCCCAAGTTAAGGAAACTATACTCGGAAATACATGTAATGATTAATGGTTCTCCATTTCATTCACCGGGCCATGACTGCTGTCATAAATGTCCGACTAAAATATTGAGAAGAAAAAGTAAGTGATGATTATTTAACTACATTTCTGTTTATTAATAACATGTATTGTGATTTAAGGTACAATAGTACTATTTAAATTATGCGTTTCGGCTATATTCATCAAGTTTCGGAAATCCGAAAGTATTTTAAAGATAAAAGTACGTAACTCTACACATAATTAATTATATCGCTTAAATTTAGGTTAGGTAAGCCAATTTAAAAATAAATTATAAAATGTAAAAAGAGTAAGAAGTGTAAAGTCGAAGCGCATAATATAAATAGTAGCACTGTACATATCTATACATACACACACATCAAATAAATAAAATTGGAATGTTCGGTTGTTAAATTTTTTTTCAACAATTGTTATCCGGTTGTTAAATTTAAATAACCGCTTTTTAGTCCAAGCATATGAATTTATATACGGTATAACAATTTTGTTTATCTGTCCATCTGTCTGCCTGTTTGTTACGGCTTATCTAATAATCAGCTGGACCTATGTTGACTGGACTTTTACTGGTAAGATAGATAGCTAATGTTAATAATATTATAATAAATAAAATAATATTAAAATAATCTTTTTTGTTAAATTCTTCGCAAACGACGATTTGAACACAAGTTAGGATTAGAATAAAACATATAAACAAAAAAGTATTTTACAATAAAATAAATATAACTGAACAAATTGCACGAATTGATTTAACCCTGACATTAGCAAATTATATGCTTGTGGGGTAGTATACAACAAATACTTATCGTGCAAATACTAAAATAAATACAAGAATAAATTAAAAACACCCAAACCTGGATAGAAATACATGTTTACGACACTTATCGACGTAATAGTACAAAAACAAAACGAAAGAAAAAAGAAGTCAAACTAACCCACACAACACACACATACACAAACACAACACATACAGAGAGAGAGAGAGAGAGAGAGATTTGTAAAAAAATAAATGAAAAAATATTTAAAAAGACTCTTCAAAATAGTAGCACAATAGTTCATGATGAAGCTAGAAGGTTTATGGGAAGACCAAAATTAACACAAGCTGTTCTCTATAAATAGCACATTAGCATGTAAAAGCTAGTGCTCTAATAGCTTGTGTGGGAGTAATAGCTCAATAAATTGTACTACAAAAGGCATACCTTACAGCATTTATTGTAATTTATTGAATTACTAAAATGAATTACTGGAACTGCTTGAGGATGTGTGTATGTGTATGTCACACCGATAAGGAATTCATTTCGAAAACTTTGACTGAACAGATAAAATGAATCGATTTTTAAAATATAGGCTAACAATGTTGCTTGTAAATAAAAAATGGTTTCAAAGTTGAAATAAGCAGTGTAACTATTAGATTTTTCTTAGTTTCTTTTATATTAGAGTAGCCGGCACGGCGAACTTAGTATCACTTTACATTGACAGCTACTAACATTTTGAATGCACATAAGCATTGCTTTTTCCACTTTCCCTGCAATTTTCTTGATTTCTCTTTTTCTAAGAACCCTTGCCCTGTCATAACTACCATAATAAAAGAAGAATTAACAATCATCCGTTCACGCGTGATGCGATGACTACTCAAAATGGGGATGAATGAATGAATGAATACACTTAATTATGATCCAAACTTTACAAAATAATACACACTCTTTCACTTGTAATATTTAACTCAGGTGCACAAAAGCGGCCTCATCGCTTCAGAGCGATCTCTGCTATTCATTTTTATATCAGAAACCTAGCAATATAGGTTCATAAGTCACAAGGGAGATGTAAAGATAGCGATTATTAGAAACTGTTCTATGTCAATGGCAGATTAGCATGTAAAAGCTAGCGCTCTAATAGCTCGGTTGCGAATAATAATTTGATTAATTGCGAGGTATTACAGCTAATATGAATTATATTTTACTGAGTTTGTAAAGAAATGAGCACTTTTTTAGCGCTACTTGCATACACTAGGTATCTTTGAATAGTACAATGTACACCTGACTACCTCTCTCATTTGGATACGAATGGAATGGAAATACGGCCGAGCTAACAATGATACACTTACTATAACGATTTAATCAAATTATGCCAAAAAACATATCTAACGAATAAATATCCCAAGAAAGTTACACAAAACGAATCTAACCCTAAAGTAAGCAAGTTATATGCTTGTGTTATGGGTCAACGATAAAAGTCAACGATACAAATACATAGAAATACTTAGATACCTGAATAAATTCAATAAACATACTTATGAAACCCGGACCCGGAAATGCAGACATCTAAATGTTCATCACACAAATTCCTGCCCCCCGAATCTACTCTTGTTGTCAAATAGCTGACCCGGTCAACTTCGTACCTGTTTACATTAACGGCTACTAACAATTCGTATGGATTAACGCTTATTTTCCTATTTGTCCTTCAATTTTCCCAGGTTTTATTTTCATAAGAACCTAACGACTTCTTATAAGTAACTAAAAAAATTTCATAAGTAGTGTTAGTACACCACAAAATAGAGTTAGCAAAATTGGTCGATTCGTTCAGGTGACGAGATGACCAAGCGAAATGGAGATTAATTTACACGTACATATATTATATAAAAATATTACTAGTGGTCGCCCATTGGTCTAAATTCGACCACAATACATTTTCATATCTTGTAGATAATAACGCCATCTTCATGTCGCTAGACGAACTACTTTGTTTCCAAACTTTTATGGTTATCATCAATATATTTGTTTGTGTGTGTCAAATGCATGGTAGTGTGGTTAATGTTTTATTTATTGATTTAATGTATATATGTCGACGCTGTGTTCTAGCGGTTCAGGTATTCATTGGCGATAGGCTTGCCACCTATCACATTATGGGATTTGTGTCTTCGGCTAGTCGTGGGTGCCCTGGTTGTGCCTCTGCCTACCTCATCGGGGATATGGACGTGAATATACTTTATAAGCATTATTATTGAAAAATATCAGCGTTCTGCACTTCTCCTACACATAAACCATAAGTGTGCCAAATTTCATGCTCCTATGTCCGTGCAATTTTCGTAAAAATGGGTACAAAATTTTGGCATCACGTATTGATATACGAAGTAGAATATTATCGATACATTTAAAACCGTAAAGGTACAGAATCGTACGTCACGAGGTGCTGAAAAAATTTTCAAGGCAAAAATGAATACAAGCTTTTTCAAAAACTAAATAATACTTTTAAATTAAAAAAAAAATAAAAGATCATTTTAATAAATGGTATCACAATAGCTCATGATGAAGCTAGAAGATTTATAGAAACACCGAAATTAACACAAGCTGTTGTCTACTAATAAGACATTAGCATGTAAAAACCAGCGCTGTAATAGCTCGGATGCGAGCAATAGCTCAATAAATCGTACTAAAGAGTGGCTATAGCCGAAACAAATAATTCAATTTGTTTATGAAAATTTATCTACTTGATTTGACAAAACGTAGGCTAGATTGCTTCTTTTTTTATGATAATGGAAGGCAACCAAGCAGACGGATCTCCCGATGGTAAGAAATCCACGCCGCCCAGAGACACCAAAGGTGGCAATGGTGCGTCACCAACCTGAGGCCGCGATTTTAGGCCTCGAGCAAAAGTAAGTTTACAGGCTACCTTACCCTCCGAACCGAAACACGTCAACGGCAAGCAGTAGACGTTATGGTGGCAGGAATAGGTAAGGCGGTGGTACCAATCCGGGCAAGTGCTGCGAAACTCTACCACCTAGTAAGATGTCACGATGTTAGTGACGGAAAGCTTATGCTCGCCTTTTGCGAGCAGCTGGCAGGAAGGCTGATGGTCTATTCTGCAAAGAAGCCCGTACTAACACGGGGAGAGCTTTTGTAACTTTTCACCCTCGACGGTAAAAGACGGTTGTTATAAGTTTGACGTGTACTTTTTTTTTCGTTGTTTGAAAGCTGATATGATGTTTTCTTAGCTACATCATATAGAAATTTTGTCAGAGGTCCTTAAACATTTTTAATTTTAAGATTATTTTAATGTAGGAAGGTACATAAGCAGAGAAATATCTGGTGAGAAATACACGACGCGCTAGAATATCAACGAAGCACTGCCAATCTGATGTCAGAATATTAAAAGTCATTGACAAATAATTTTACATAATATTATTTTATTCTACAACCGTCATCACAAAAACTATGGCGGTACGAAATGTTAGGTGATATCGATCCGGATAAGTTATCTAAATATTTTTACATTTAGCTTATTGGTAGGTAAATCTTACTCTTCAAATGTGTTAAAATCAACGGGAAAATGATGATAACGTTATACAAACCCTAGAAAATTTTCTATGAATTTACCAACTTCCAAATTTTAGACACTATAGTTCTAAAATGAATCCAGAAAATGGAGGGTTTGACAGCGAAAATCTGTGTTATATGGTATATATTATATTCCAATAATTGAAATTGAAGAGTATAACATTTCGGTAATTTTGATTATTTATTTATTATTGTTTTCATTTATTAATGTAACTAAACCTGTAGCGTATTTATGTATACTGTAATGATAATAAAAACACAATGTACAAGTATCACTTGTTTGGTCCATATGAATAAAGATTTTTCTGATTCTGATTCTGAATAACAATAATATGGTATCTACAGGCGCAGGTCTCTTCCTCATCAAAATAACCTGTTGTTTGTTCACTATCACACAGTAAAAGCAGGTGGTTCTACTAGTCTACAATGTTAATTAATAAAGATAACAGAGTACAAAGCAATAAAATCATTTATCTATGAAATCTCCCGCAATTCGGACTTCCCAGGACGGTCAGACCACAGCACTTAACGAATTAAATATGTCACAAGTAAACGGTTGATGTAGACAAGGGTGAGGTGGTATTAGAGTAAATTAGCCATGTCTATTTAACCAAAGCAGGGCGGGGCAGTGAAACGTGAAAGTATCCTAAATAATTGGCCGACTAAAAGCTGGTGAAGAATGATTACTCGGTTAAGAAAATGGACCCGTAATTATTCATACATAAATTTTCGTCCTTGTCGTTTCGGATAAGGGATTATTTTTATTTACTATGACGAGGTTTGTGAAGAGATGAATACAGAGAAAATGTTTTTTTTTATTATTGATAGCATGTAAATATTTCAATTTATAATACTTTCCAAACTTAAAAACTACCTTACGTGGACGTGTTCCTGTTCTGAGGATAAGATAGCCGGAAAACTTACTTTTGCTCGGGGCGCTAGAACGCTAGGGCGTTTGCACTTAAAAAAGTGGCATTACAGTATATATGAATACGCTACAGGTTTTGTTACATCATATGTTAAAACAATAATCTATATATTAAATCGTGATACCAAAACTTTGGATCCCTTTTTACGGAAATTGCGAAGACGCAGGAGCATAAAATTTGGCACACTAATAGTTTATGTATAGGAGAAGTGCAGAACGCTAATATAATATATGAATAATAAATTTTCAATAATAATGCTTACAAAGTACATTAAATCAATAAATAAAACATTACCCACACTACCATGAATTTGACACACACAAACAAATTTATTAATAATAACGATAAAAGATCACAGATGGCGCACTAACCATTCATGAAGTTTAGAAGTTAGTCTTGAGAAATAAAGAAAAGAAGTTCTTATCAACAAGATATTAAAATTTATTACGGCCGAATTCCGACCAATGGGCGACCCCTATTAAATAATTAAAATAAATAAAATGTTATAGAATTCCATTTCAATTATTGGAATATCATTTAATATACGACATTGTATAGATTTTCGCCGTCAAACCCTTCATTTTAAGGATTTATTTTCGTACTATCATGTCTAAAATTTGAAAGTTGGTAAATTCTTAGAAAATGTCTAGGGTTTGCATAGTGTTATCATCATTTTTCCATTGATATTAACACATTTGAATAAGATTTACCTACCAATGAGCCTGTGAAATGCACTGTTCGTTACTAACAAGACTAGGTGGTAGAAGTCCTGCGACGACGCGCCAGCTCAACTAAAGTCTTCTAGAGTTTGGCGTTAGCGTAGACGCCTAAGGTTAAGAACTCACGGGGCGATTTTCACCCACGCCCGCCGCATTTGTAGAATCTATAGAATCTTCTTAAAATGTAGATTTATATTCAAAAAATACGACCATAATTCACGCGTTTTCACCCGCAGGGGACGCAAGTTTGCTAGCGACGATTTCAACAGCGACGGCTGCATGACCGCACAATTTACCAGTCTCGTGAGTTTTGAAAACCGCAGTTACACGACAGCGGCGGGCGCGGGTAAAAACCGCTCCACGAATTCTTAGCCCAACTCCAACAAGTAACCGCGAGGCTCGGGGTCGATTACCAACTGGGGTTTAATATGAACCTCACGATATATTTTTAAGTATACAATCACATTCCAATTCCCCGTGCTGTTTCGGGCTCTTTTGTAGAATAGACCATCTGCCTTTCTGCCAGGCAGCTCGTATAAGGCGAGCATAGGCTTACCGTCACTAACGCCGTAACATCTGACTAGGTGGTAGAGTTTCGCAGCGACTCGCCCGGATTTGTACCACCGCCTTACCTATTCCTGCCATCATAACTTCTAATGCTTGCCGTTAACGTGTTCCGGTTCGGTGGGTAAGGTAACCGGTAAACTTACTTACCCGTAACTCGAGGCCGAACATTCCGGGCTCAGGTTGGCAACCCACCATTACCACCTTTGGTGTCTCTAGGCGGCGTAAATTTCTTACCTTCAAAAAATCCGTCTGCTTATTTGAATTCCATTATCAAAAAAAAACATGCTCGCTATGTCTTAAATTTACATTTGTCCTTTGGCACTTGATAGATGTGTATCTTTATTATTTGCCGTGTGATGGAGCTTTTGTTTGACATACATTTTTATAAAACACAATTTGCGTATAATTATGCGGTTAAATTACGTTCATGTCTGAAACACGGTGAAAACTCCCTAAAGGACTGGGTACAAAAAATATTCAGGAAGTATTAACAATCTTATTATCTATTGACAGCCTCGTTGGTCGAGGGCTTAGCGTACACGCTTAATTCCACCACCACCAATGGCGAGGCTCAGGTTCGATGCCGGGCAGATGTTTGTAAGATGAACATTAGTTTAACTGGGGGTGTTTTTCAAATTTAAATTGATATCTATTTACCTCAGTATTTTTATTGCTTCTGTAATCTGTCGGTCCGGCGTGGGCTTGACTTCTTGAGGTCCGGAGCTCGATTTCCGGGTCGGGCAACAAAACTTAGAAAATATATATTTCAAACTTTCTAATGAAAATAAAGTTGCCTGGGATTGGGGCCTACCCTGTAGGCGAAAGGCTTGCCACCTATCACATTTTGAGACTAGTGTTGTGGGTGTTCTGGTTAGTTGGGTCTTAGAGGATAAGGGCGTGAAGATATTTTTTTTTATTTATTTCTATATCTTATGTGTATGTATACTAGTGTGATTACTTGGGTGTAAGATTAAACTTGTGTATTTTTTCCATTCGTTTTTATTGATTTCCATTTTACCCTTAACAGGGGAAATTCATTTTTGTAAACTGATGGCAACACTCATCGTTAATAATATTTTGTTCTGTCAAATACTATTCGGCTTAGTACACATTTGATGTCTTTGGTTAGATCTGACATTCCCAAAGCAAAAGTCCCAGTTCCCAAAAGTCGACAGTCTCCAACGTGACTCAACTACACTCTATTTGCAATTTAGCCCATTCATAGAACTTGCTAACTTACAGGTTCGTAGTACTAACTTAGTCCAGTTATGCCCGGCCAATGTAAAGTTTGATGTTCGCCTTATGTATATTGCTTCAGCGATGTAGAGATGCCCTTACACAAACATACAACGATACGGTATTTTGCATATCACTACATAGTATAAAACAAAGTCGCTTCTTCAGTTCCTTTTGTATGCTTATATGTTTAAAACAACGCAATGGATTTTGATGCGTTTTTCTTATAGATAAAGTGATTGAAGAGGAAGGTTAATATGTATATTTTATACCCGAGCGAAGTCGGGGCAAGCCGCTAGTAACTATATACCAAAACTAGCTGCCCGGCCGAGCTTTGCTCAGTTTCGCTTTAATGTATGTTTCCATACTTACGCCTTTACTACTCATTCATTTTTTGTTAGCAAAAGTGAAGTTACACACCAGATTAACGGGCGCGTAAGTTTTATTAGTAAAAGGATAAAGATATAAACGTGAAAGAATGTTTTTATTTAAGCGATATATCCTTTTTTTCTGATAATGGTAGGCAAACAAGCAGACGGATTTCGTGATGGTAAGAAATTCACGCCGCCTAGAGACACCAAAGGTGGTAATGGTGCGTTGCCAACCTGAGGCCGGGATGTTAAGCCTCGAGCAAAATTAAGTTTATACTTATCAGCGAACAAGCTCACGGCTCTCCTGATGGCAAGAGACAACGGTGGCCTATAGACACCATAGACGTTATTGATGCGTCGCTAAATAATGAACGGATTTTTACAGGAATACAGTTTTTACATCAGAATAACACATAGGCTACCTACAATTCTTAAACATATGCTTTAGCACTTCGATAGAGTATATTGCAACATTATTTTATAATAATATATGACAAGGGTTTTATAAGAGATAGAGCTTCAGCCTTTCGGTATCACAATTTATTGAGCTATTACTCGCACACTAGCCATAACGGCGCTTTTCCATCCAATGTGCTTAAATAAAGAACCGCTTGTATTAATTTCCATCCTTACCCTTGTAATATGGTTCCGTTTTTTCACGTTTCGTAAGTATAGGTACAGTGTAAAAAAATGAGAAGAGAGACTTTCAGTTATGATTGTTTCGTCTTAATACTGATTTAAACAAATTTGGGTTTATTACAACTCCAGAACTGTTGTAACTATTGTCTATCCGGCTCGAAGGACCATAAAGATGTGTCTATAGACTTAACACCTTTAAATTGATAGATCTATGAATGAAAGAAGTAACTTGATTGATATAAAATTGTATTGAGTTCAGATTGCTAATGATAGTGTGATGCGTGCGCGTCTTTGATGTGGTTTTATTGAAATATACGATTTATAAATTAAAAAAATGAAATTTGCCGACGTTGCGCTATGATTAAATGGATTTTTATGTTACGTTTTTACGCAAAGATACTTATTTTTCCGAATTCATCTCAACGTTCACGAACAAATTAGCCATTTAAACGATTATACAATAAAAGTGAAACATTTTTACATGGTACGGAATGGACGACACGGTGTTCGCCGGAAAGCTTTTCTACAAATAGGTAATCTAGATACTTAGGATCGAGTCATGTTATTTGAAGTTATAGACAACTCATCATAGTTCCAACGAATGTTTTTATCAATTCAACAAAATACAATAAATATTGTAACGTAGCCTTCCGGTACAATTTATTGGGCTATTACTCGCATCCGAGCTATTAGGGCGCAAGCTTTTACATGCTAATGTGCCATTGATAGAGACCAGCTTGTGTTAATTTCGATCTTTACATAAACCTCCTTGCTCCCTTATTTATAGTTTAAAACTTTTTCAGGTTACGTATTTCTATGGTTTTAAACTTATCGTCGGGGATTATTAAAATGTTTAATTATTTATACAGGCTCATCTATCAGTAGATCCTCCTGTCAAAAGTTACAGCTCGCTGCTGCAGTCCCGTCGTGATCACGGCCTATGCAACTAGTCCGAAATATCGACAAATAAAATAAAAATACTTTTTGAGTGTCTCGTATAAATAATTTAAAATATTATGTATTTACATGTTGAAATGATGACATGGTTATATCACGGTGATGTTATTTGTTATATTTCTTCTTCGGAAAACAAGAGTACAAAATGAGAATATTTCTCGCACAATAAGATAATATTTACTCTTCTATAACACAAAATAATTAATAAGAAAAACGATCCATGAGAGTTGTATGAATATTATATCTGCACAGAAAAGACGCTAACACTGACCGCTGATGTCCAGCGGATGCCCAGCCAAATCGACAGCGGCTGCCTGAATCAGCTAATAGCCCTTTCGACTTCGAGCAACAACGGCGGCTCCTTCAT
>NJDD01009580.1:36464-60467 GCA_002245505.1 Calephelis nemesis
TTCGTTTTAAGGATTTATTTGAACATACTGTGTACACGAGAATAATTTTTGTTCTCGAGAAATAAAAGCGATGTCACCAGTATCTTTCTTTAAACGTCAGATTTGACTAACTGTCCCCCCCCTGCTCTAATCAGTCTGTGGTACTCACTCTGCACTCACTACATACAATTTTCCTGTCTTTTCTTTGCAAAATAAAATACTTGTACCTACCTAAAATACTTTACAATATGTGTTCATAAATCTTTTAATACAGTTTTATTTTAAATAAAAAAAAAGAATATGCTTACTTAGGATATGTGAATAAAAAAAACGTAATATCAAAATGTCTGATTTGACATTATTACACTTGCCTTTACATATTATATTTAATATTCTAAAATACTTGGAAATATCGGATCTACGAAGTGTTATGCGCACCTGTAAACCATTGAAAAGCTTAATAGAAAATGAAAATAATATTTGGAAGAGTATTAGTCGGAAAAAATTAATTTTAAACCCTAACAGGTAATTTCGAGACTTTAAAGTCTACAAACGCAGACATCTGTATAAAATTAAATAAATTTGTTTTTTAGTGATAACTACTCGTGGTACAACAAATATAGAATATCACATAACTGGTGTCATGGAATATACAAAGACAAGGTTAGTAATTTATTGACAAATCAATGGTGTTTGCCCTCCTACAATTTTTATTTTGTTACAAGTTCTATCAGTTTTTCTTATTTTTTTATACACAACTTGTAAAGATCATAATAATACAGTTAATAAATCCTATTCATGGGATCCGAAGGTTATATTTTATTTATCATTGGTAAGTCTCTCATAAGATTTTAGAATATATTTTAGAGCTTTTACTATTATTCTTTACAGATTATTATCCAGCATAACACCAATTATATGCCATGGCTATTATTTTACAAGTCTGAAGCTATGTTTCTTGCTGTGGGAGCATCTTTAAATTGTTACTATTTAGAAAGAAAAGCAATACCAAAATGTAGTATGTTATGGTCTTTTGAAGTTCCAACAATCAAGAGAAATGATATTAGAACAAATGATATATCTAGATTTATTATTAAAGACAACCTACTTATATGTGGCAACAGGTAACATTACATTAAAAATCTAAACATTAATTTCATCACATTTGTAAACTTATATTACTTCTATACTGCTTCGCAGCAGTATTATAAGTTTTCACATATTAGAGAAATACCTGCTTAACTCAATAATGCATCCCAGATTTCTAAATTATTATTTGCACACCACAATGTGGTAGAATATGTTGCAAAGCTTAAATAATTTTGTAACAACTTCAACACGCATATTCCGCAAATAAATATATTTTCTTTCTTTCTTTCTAAATATTCTAATTTGTTAGCCAAACTAAAATATAGACAAGTATGTACAAAAAAACACAAAAATGATCTAAAGTATAAAATTAAAAAAAAATTGTAAACAATAATTTAATTTTGTGGTCAAATATAATTTAAATTATTTTTTTCAATAACTTGTGCAATAACAGTCAGTACAGGTTTTAAAGACCTGCAACAATTCACCTAGATTAATACCACTACCTTACCCAGTTACTAAGTATATTAAAAGGCATCTTCTGCTAGTGTGTTTGACATCTAACTCCTAAATGACTGCACCAATTTGGTAAAAAAAATTGTATTTATATTGCAATGGAATCCTGGAAGGTTTGAAAACATAGTTGGACTTTATATAAGGGGCTGTTATTATGGTATGGTATGCTACTAATGTCACCAGGTGAAGTTGAGCAGATAGGTATCATTATATATTTGTATCTTAGATTTTTTTTATTACAGGGATGGTTGTACTACTGTGTATTTGTTACATGGTATGAAAAAACCTCAGCTACTGTATCACATCAAAGATTGCCTTGAAGATGGATTTGTGGAAGTATCATCTGTTGAACTTGTTAAAAATGTGATTGTCACTGCTTCAAATGACTCCTCTTGTGTATCCTTTTACCAGATGGAACATACTGAAAATAATGAATATAAAATTGAGGGTAAGAAAGTATCTTAATTTGTGATATATATATATATATATATATATATTTTTAATTGTACAAATTCACAAGTAAACATAGTATAATAGCAACCGCAGTAGTCGTATTACTGTATCACATTTCCAACTCCAGGTACACAGTAAATGGTTGCATTAAAATTAAGTTTATGTCAATTTAAGGTAGTATATGTACAATATTAGCTTAAAAACTCAAAGTATAAATTATTTGTGTGTGTGTCTGTGTGTTTGTATGTGCGTGTGTGATTGAGTGTGTGCATGTGTGTTTTTTTTAACATTTAAAAATAATAATACCTTGAGAAATCATGTCATAATTACAAAAGAAATTATGTTTAAAGAATTAAAAAAATATCTGAGAACAGTTAGCAAATTCTTATGAGAAATATATTAAAGTATATAAAACCTACTCATTTTAAAGTTTTGATAAGTTCATTTTGCTTTTAGGTAAAACAGATATCAATTTACCAAACGATCTAGGCTGCAGGAGTGTGGCAGTTAATACCAATCAGGATAAGCTTGCTCTAGGAGTTAATGGAAACAGTAAGCCTCTTTTGGTAGACGTTGCTACGTAGGTTCACCATTGAATACTAAGGTTTTGTTATTATTTATTTAATAAAACTAAAAAAAAGAATCATTACCCCCGACAATAACTATATTGTAACATATCTAAGAACCATCTTAATCACACTTTTTGTAGGGAAATTGGTCCATTTGTTTTAAAGCTTTAAGGCCATAGACAGACACACAGACAAGTCAAGCTTATATGACCCCCTGTAAATGATGGGAGTTAAAATTGTTCACTTTGTTATTATTGTAATTTTTTTTTTATTTTCTGATAGTGTAGTATGACACATTCACCTGATAGAAAGTGAAGAAAGGGTCAAGGCCAGAATTATACCAAAGATAGGTCCATTCTTCCTTTAAAGATTCTTAAGTTGAGTAGAGGTAGACAAAGTTCTTAATTGTAAGAATCACGTTTAAGAGGCATGTTAACCATTAACCCAAGATACACTAACCATTGGAAAATAGGTAAGGTTTCGAAATTTGTGGAGAAATACAAGTTTTTATGAGGTGTTCAGAGCCGTTGCTCTGGTATGTGAAGTCATTCTTATATACTTAAAATACTTTGAAAGAGGAGGAATT
Organism: Calephelis nemesis; assembly: GCA_002245505.1. NCBI lineage: Eukaryota > Metazoa > Arthropoda > Insecta > Lepidoptera > Riodinidae > Calephelis > Calephelis nemesis. The sequence goes on from NJDD01009580.1 coordinate 39,657, forward strand.
TGAACTTGACCTCGCCCTATGGTTTGAGACTCAACCAAATATATTTATGATTCAAATAATCTCTTTCTCATCGAAACTTATCAATGGCGTTTCTGTGTTAGGTAAATGTCTAATTAAATAAAAATTGAAACTAAAAATACATTATTTTTACATACAAAATATATAAAAAAAACTACTGATTTTCTGACAAAGCTGGGGAGCAATCTCCTATTCCGTATGTTATTGTTATGTTATGTGAATAAAAATATATTCTATTCTAGTACTTACACATGCGTGAGATCTCCCCTTGCGCTACTCAAGTCTGTCTCTCACTGGTCGTTTCTCACTTTACCAACAATTAACTCGTTATTTGTAGATGTTCCTGCTGCCATAACGTCAGTGCTTGCCGTTGACGTGTTTCAGTTCATAGGGTAAGGTAGCCGGTAAACTTATTTTTGCTCGAGGCCTCTAACATCCCAGCCTCAGGTTGGCAAGGGTGCCTCTGGTGTCTCTAGACGTCGTGAATTTCATCAAGAAATCCGTCAGCTTGTTTGCCTTCCGATATCATATAAAAATATTAATAAGTTTTAGGGTTGACTCTTAAAAATGTTTAATCTAAAATTTTTTTTTTAAATTTCAGTAGTAAATTGTTAATAACGTCCAATGAAAGAAGAAGCAGCTCAAATGTGATCAGAGACATACAGTGGCATAATGAGAACAGTGTTATATATGTGACGCATTGTGGACAACTACAGATGATGGACACTAGAACAGCGACATTGGTATGTTTTAACTGTAAATAAATAAAAAAGTGCATTCCTATAAGACAACACAACATTAAATATTTTGAGCATGACATTTAAAGAATCCTTATTATAGTAAGGATTTATTAAACACCCTTTCTTTCTTTCTTTACGTTTTAGCATTCGCGTTAGCATTTTACCATTAGTCAAGTAGAAATTTTCATAAATTTTGCCAAAATCGGAATTCAATTATAACAAGTCATAAGTCGTCAATAAGTCCTGTCAGGGTCTTGGGTAAAGCGGTGGCCTCATTACTCAAACTCATATAGTGAGATTTGACGGCAACAAGGAAATACACAATACGCTAATTTCTTAATGATTAATTTCATTTGTGCACTTTCACTCAACAAAATCGTACAAAATGCCACTAAAATTTATTAACTTAACTCAATATAATCACGAAATTCAATAATTATAAAAAAGCTTCGACCATCTTCTCTCTCGATTGCGCCAAAATTCTATTCAACACCTTTTAATATTTAATGAGTTAAAATTCTCTCAGAATATTAAGGAAATCACTTATAATATGTCGAAATTACTTGATAATTAATAAAGAATGGCATGTCTCAGGTAAAATGTACGGTAAATAGTGCTCTCACCCAAAAAGTCACAGGTACTGTGGTACATATACAAAAGTCCAAGATCGATTTTTGTATAAAGTATGCTAATATTGATGGATTTTTGTTACTGGCTTTGCTTAATTTACGGTATCTATTTGCATTAGGTATTTTCACCTATCCCAATGTTTATTTTGATTAAAATAAATCATATCAGCCATAATCTAAAAATTATTAAATAAAAATAACGATGTTAGTAAAACCGACTTCAAAGCTAAAAAGTATAAATATTAAAGATTTAATATTAATTATATACTACCATTCACCATTATGTTTGAAGTACAGATAGCGCGCGAGTTGTATGCAGAGCTTAGGAATGCGGTAGTGCTGTGACCTAATTATAATTATTGATGACCACAATGAGTTATGAATGTCGATAACTTTAAATAAGTTTAATTTTATTTTGTACACTAGGTTAACATGATGAAAAAAAAAACGATATCATAATTATCATGTTTTTAATAATAATTTCAAAATGGAATAAAAAAAATCAGATTCAGAAATGGCAGACGGCTTGCTCGGTTGAAGAAAGCATTATTCCAATTAAATGTCAAATTTTTGTTCTGTGTTTCTTCAACACACATGTCTAAATCATTTTTCGCCATTTCTCGTGCTTGATGAATAAAAGCTCGTTTTTTGTAACGGAACTTGATGGACTCGGATCAGATCAGTCGTTATTATAATAAATTAAAAAACACGGGTACTTCAGTATCAACACAATAACACGGCAAACGTACGATAGTAGACATGGATGGCACAGCACTACACTGCAGGCGCGTGAGGTGGGGCGTGCGCATAGCGGGGGGAGATGCTCCCGCTCTTTACTTCAGACCCCGACTGCGTTCAACTCGCGCGCTATCTGTAGGTGCCAGGCCTTAAACTAATAATTATATTTTAATTTAAAAGTAAGTATTAGATTGACTTGGCACCGACTTCGAAACTATAAGTGAATAAAACCCGACTTCAAACCGTTTTAGTTTTGAAGTCGGTTTTTATTCATTTGAAGTATTGTCTTAAATCTGATGTAATTTAATTAATAAAATTTTGCAGGTATACGAAACACTAGATCCTTTTTTGTCTTCGATATACTGTGTTAAGACGGATAACAACTACGCATCTGTGATTGGTTCAGCGCAGTACTCGAGATGTGTGTTGTTTGATGTACGACGGAAAGGACATGTTCAAGTAATTCTTTTTTTTAATTTGTCACGAGTTGGTTACAAGTGAGATACTTATTTTCTTCACTTTTGAAAGTAGAAGTAGTTAACTCTGAAAACTCCTATCCTGGATCTATTTATCAATTTTTTATTTAGGCGATTATTAGTAGGACCTTACAACTTCGTCAAGGTCACGGTGTTAGTGACGATGACTATATTAAATTGATGTCGTCCTATAGTTATGAAATAACCCTTTGTTTGTGATGACTTGAACCTTCAAGAAAAGAGCGTACTACTGCCTTAAAGGTCGGTAACGCATCTGTGGTACTTCCTGTGTTGCGGATGTTCGTGGACGGCTATGATCATTTTCCATTTGGTGACCCACTTGCTTGTTTGCCTCTTGTATATAAAAAAAGATACAACAGGGGGGTTACCATAAGCTCTTATAACACTACTATTTTAACAATACTAAATGTCAGTCGAGAAAGACAACCTTATAACGTATACCATAAAGTTGCTTATAAAGGCAGACATTTAGCAAGATGGAAATAATACTGCTATAAGCGTTCATGGAAGGGCCCCAGATCTTATGTATCTGTAAAGTAAGTTTAATTATGTTTTTTTTTAATAATTAAGAGTCTACGAAATCGACGTCTTTGTATGAAAAGAGTTGTGAATGTGAAAGTAGCTGTCTTGGTTTGCAAGGATTGTAACACTTGGTACATGATACTTGTAAGGGAGTTGGCGTGAAGATATGTAGGTATGTGTGTGAATTACTATCTGAATTGTGTATGAAATACTATCTAAATTGTGTATGAAATATGCTGTAATTAGGTACAGTAGTACTATTTAAATTATGCGCTTCGGCTATATTCGTCAAGCTTCGGAAATCCGAATGTATTTTAAAGATAAGTAGAAGATTTTTTGAATAACTAATGTTTTGCCAACCTTGCGGTTTTTACAACTTCACCGGGCTTTACTTATATCGAGTTGTTATTACACATAATTAATCATTTCGCATAAATTTCGATTAGGTCAGCCAATTTAAAAATAAAAGTATTAAGTATAAACGGAGTAAAAAGGGTTTAGCTGAAAAGCTTAATTTAACCAGTAGTACAATTATACGTCCAAATATATAAATAGTACTCATTTAAAAAGTGGTTTTTATTCTAATGATTGATTTTTCTAGAGTAATATTTAGAACATCTTTTTGTCATGTTTCAACACTGAAACCTTTACAAGCGAATTATACGTACGTTTCGAAAGTTTAGGTTATTCTCTCTCGGTTGTAATTCAAAATAACACCCTTGACTTGCCACTCTTATAATTATGGTAATATGGTAGAAAAATAAATATGTACTTACATATTTTTATAACTTTTTCAGATGTATTTCACCCAGAAGAAAACCTCTCCTGTATACAGTTTAGACTTCGACACAAGCAGACTGATGGCCGCATCAGATAGAGGGGTGGCAGTTTTGAACTTTAATGTTAATGTTGCCAGCACGCGCCATAGAGATTACTCCCATGAATTTGAAATTGTTAGAAGATGATAATGTTTATTTTTGAGAGTATCCAACATCTACCATAGTGAATGATTAGTCTTATACAAAATAACTTCTAAATTGACCCCTACATAATCTTACGTTGAAATCGATCACGAGTAGTTATTGGTTCTAGTATAGCATTGTTACCAGTATAATTTAAAATTCTACCATAATAATTAAGAATATGTTTTACTTGTCACAAGTGAGGAAGGGCGTTAAGAGAATATTTGAGTAAATAGTCATCACAATATTTGTGGAATATAATTAATTACGAATATTTTTTTTATATTCGTAAAACGTACAACTCGTTTTTATAAAATAAAAATGTAAATATCTTATTTTTTATTTATATTAAACCTAATTTAATTATTATATAGTAACAATTTTAATTGAGACTTGTTAAAATTTTCACTGTAAATAAACACATTTTTATAGGATGTGTGTTTGTTGTAAATAATTGAAGTTTCTGTCACTAGGATTGTAGGCACAAATTTGCATTTACTGTCGACCTTTCTTAGTATAGGGACATAACAAACTGCTGTTTTTTTCCAAAGAGCATAATAATATTAGCTATAGGATTTTCAAAATATGTATAAGACATCTGAAACGTCAATTGAAATTGGGATGTTTAGCCTCTTGTCATGTGCGTCGCAACGACGCGTCGGCTACAAAGACGTCGAGATTATGGTGACACGCACTCGCATTTTAGGCCTAAGGTACTATACTAGCAACACGCTAATATGGAATCGTATTATAGATAAGAGGGTAAACCTTGATTTCCCTAAGTTTCGTTTAAGTAAAACTTTTTAATGAGCTATTATTGGCCCTACTGCAGGCGGGACGTGAGACGCGAATCGGGAGCGTCTACAACAGGAAACAGTTAAACTGGAAACATAGTCGTACTATCGGACACGGCTGACAGCCACGTCTTACTGGGCATCAAGATAATGACAGTACACTGAGCCGTGCAAACTGTTAGATGTAAGTCGCGGAGGTGGCCTTGAGCATTCATACGTCCGAAAAGTAACGGCGCTATGTATGATTACGTCAGCCGTATATGAACGTGTAGTTCTCTTCCTAATCTGTGCAGAAATTATAAAGATTTATGTACAAGTAAGTCTGTGGCCGTATGCATCCGTGGACGGCATGTACATAGGTACTTATCAGTCATGGCTGATAATTTGGTTTCAGCTTTAACCTTCATATTTTTTAGTCAATTGCCACAGATCGCACTTGTCCAATATAGTAATCTAAATAAGTAATAATGATTTTTGATATATTACACAAAATGACCTAACCCACAAAGTGACCATGTCTTAGACTTGTGGTAACGTTATTTATCTTATTAATACCTAGTATGGAATATACGAAAGCTTGTATGTTTGTTTGTTACTACTTCACGCAAAAACTTCTGAACTGATTTTCATGAAATTTGCCACACACTAAAGGTAACTTGGTTAGTCCAACCACATAGGATAGTTTTTATCCTGAAAAAATGTTCCTTCTCGCCGCAGTTAGTCTTAAGTTTAATGATGTGTCAGATTAGTCTGAGTAATTAGTAAGTATACTAGATCAACGATATCAGTATACTAGATCAACAGTATCAGTCAACGATACTAACACTAGGGTCATTAGTAAATAATAATTAGTATTGGTTATTATGTATTAGTAAATAATATCATCTATAAAATTAATCATGTCATATTAAAATCGTACCCCGCAAATTAGTCAGAATTTATTAGTTTTTAGCATCTTCTTGTGTTTGCGATATACGGCTGGTGAATACTATGTTTACATGTATGTTTAATTCTAGGGATTTTTTTCATTTATTTTATACTAGCTGTTACCCGCGGCTTCGCCCGCGTAGTCTATTAATTTGATATTTAGCTCTCCAACACTGCTCGTTAAAATTTTAAGATAAAATGTAGCTTAGGTATATCGCTATCCAAAGTTTCATTTATGTTTTGTAAATATTAAAATCAAATTCAGCAATTTTGCTATCAAAACTGAACATACACTTTCTCTTTTCTAATTTCACCTGACATAAATATTAGGAATACGTTATTGTGTTCACAGTTTTGTCTGCACTTCGGCAAATCCTGTGAAATTAAACTGTATAGCAAGTTATGAAAACATCTTACAAAAGTTTTTTTTTTTCGAAATTTTAGAAATATACATATCGTCTCTGAGGTCTGACCGTCCGTCTTCGGAATTACTTCTTGAGATCTTGGGTTCTATTTCCGGTCCGGGCAACAACAAAAAAAATGTGAAGTTTCAATTTTCTACTAAAAGTAACGTTGCCACTTGCCCGGGATCGGATAAGTGCCCGGCTACAGGATAGTCATCTACCACATTGTGGGACTTAGTGTCTTCGGCTAGTCGTGAGTGCTCTGGTTGTGCAGTTAGGCAGAACTAACCCTTCGGGGATATCTTCAAAAACTCACATTTAGAAATTGTAGCAATAAAATTAAACTTTTCAGCTTTTTAATATTAGTATGAACCAATTCTGTGATAAATTTGACCTTGCACAGAAAACCATTGTCGAATGCTAGCAAGTGATCATAATCCACAACAAAAACTATTTTTGCCAACATTTTTTTAGAGTTTCCCTCGATTTCCCCCGGATTTCATCATCAGATCCTGACCTGGTGACAATGGGACCACCTCTGAAATATACCCTTTCAAACAAAAAACGATTTTCCATACGAACATTCATTACCTCTTTTTACCCATTCTACTTCATTTTCTAGTGATAAAAAGAAGCATATATTCTTTCGTTTATCATAAAGTGTTTAAATATAAAGTTTCACTGTTATAGCTTTAAAAATGACGAATTTACATATGAACAGTCATCCCCTCTTTTTACCCATTCTCCCCATTTTTGTGATAAAAGTAGCCAATGTTCTCTCGTTTATCATAAAGTGTCTAAAAACAAAGTTTTACTATTACAGCTTTAAAAATGACGAATTTCCATATGAACATTCATCCCTTCTTTTTACCCATTTTCTCTTACTTTTGCAATGAAAAGTCTATGTTGTTCCTCAGAGTCTATCCTATCTCTGTACCAAATTTCATCAAAATTGTTTCACTGGTTTAGGCGTGAACGCGTAACAGACAGACAGACAGAGTTACTTTCGCATTTTTATTATTAGTAGGGATAGGCACGCACCGCGGCCAGCCGGTACCGCCGCAACCGCGATGTCCCTATATTTTAAACCTGTAATATCTCCGAAACTATTCTTTTAATTTACATGCTGTAAAGGGCTTTATTGTTCTATATTAAATGTAAAATTTATTTAAGATACTTAATTAGATAAGGATTAATGCTGTATAGCTTTAAATCGCTTCGTAAATGAGCCATTATTTTTCGTAAAAAGTAAAGGATAAAAATTGGTTATTGTAAGTTATCCGTAAGAGATAAACATATACCATCGCGAACTTTTTTGTAGACCTTTTTAAGGTAAACAATACTTAGTACATTATTTTGATCTATCTAGTAGAGTTCAGCCAGCGTTTGCAATGCAAGCGCAAACAAATATGTTTACGACTTTGCATTAGAAATCTTGAAATTATCAGTGGTTCTCTAATATATGAAGCATGTTATTATACATATAAACCTTCCTCTTGAATCACTCTACCTATTTAAAAAAATCGCATCAAAATCCATTGTGTAGTTTTAAAGATATAAGCATACATACATACAGACAGACGCGGAAAGCGACTTTGCTTTATACTATGTATAGAAATTAAAACTCCTAGAATCTTATTTTAGGAGATTGACACCAAATTTTGATTTTTTTTGCAACTGGCATCACCACAATAGTCATGTTTTGGTATTTTTTTATCAGCTGTTAACTGTCAGTTGTCACTTGTCACAAATTACAATGTTTTCATTTAATTTTTCACAATTTTTGTGCATCAATTGGTAAATAATGGCATAAACGCATAAAAATGAAATAATACTGTCGCCATCTAATCCCTCAGAAATATGTTTCGCAATAGACTATTCACTATTTTAAAATCTATCAGACCTATAAACAGTAGAAAAGGTTTGTTTAGGTTAAGAAATTTCGCTCCAGTCCCTTTGGGGTGTATAGCTGCTGCAAAATGTGAAGAAAAACAGAAGGAACGCGATTTATCATACGATGTAGATAGTTTGGACCATGAATTTCTTATACGTCAAGCTACCACCGTTAATGTAAACGCGGCAACTCAATTGTTAACAGTCACATTAGTAGCAATTCAAGATACAAGTGAAAGGTAAATTAAATAAAATTTTTGAGAACACACGTAAAAAGTGATACACACTTCTTTCTCTATGGCATTATTTTTCATGGAGTACCTAATAGAAAAGATTTAACGCTTTAAAAAAAGCTTACTTATCGGGAGATCTTTACCTCACAGTTCGGCTGTTTTCTACGATATATCGGTCGGTACAGAAATGCTTTCTTTGTGACTCATTATGAAAATCGGCGATAACATACAGTGGTTTTTTGTGGTGCATAAAAAAGGGTCAATGAATGTAACAGAGAAATGTGAAGGCAAATTTCTTGACATTCTTGACATACGAGTCAATGGGCGTGTTCAGCCGAATTAAGTACTTACTAAACTTAGTAAGCCAGTAAGCATAAAAAAATTAAAGTCTTACAAGCTGACTGTAGCGCTTTTCGGCGAGGACAGACTTACTGTCATATCCCGTACATAAACAATAAGCAAAATGGCATCGTATATTAAGCCATACTTACTGCGTTAGCACTTATTTTGTGTCCCGGCCGAAAATTTTGTAAGCATAGTAAGTGACTTACTAAATTTAGTAAGTACTTACTTCGGCCGAACACGCCCAATAAAGAAGTTTTAATGCAAAAATTATAATTTGTTTTTGATGTTTTGCTGTCACTATCATTGACCATTGTTTGCTTACCAACTGTCTTCTGAGTGATGATGATGCTACAGTATGACGAATGCTCAAACATACATTTAAACACCATTATTCAGAAAGTTTTTTTTAGTTTTGCTTATTTTCATAATAAAGTTGTTCATTAGGAGTGAAACACACACCGTCACAGGAAATTGTTAGCTTAATAGTTAGTTTTGCAAATGCAAGACTATTTGTAGGAGTTCTGATGGTAAGAACTATTTTCATAAAAAAATATTCATTAGGAGTAAAACACTTACCGTCACAGGAAATTGCTGGTTAGTTTAATAATTATTTGTGGTATTTTTATTTTATTATTGGGAGTATTTGTAGGAGTTCTGATGGTAAGAACTATGTTTTGCATATGATACTAAATATTCATTATTATTTCTGCGCTGAGATGTTAAGTCTCTTTCTTGCCCTCCTATCTAGAACTTGACTATGGCAAGCATTGACATTGTGGCGATAGGAACAAGCTAGACATTGGTATTGATTATACATACTTGGTTTTTTACATGAAATGCAGATTGCGAGAGGCTTTGGTCAAAGAGATATGTTTAGTGAAACAAGCTATAGAATGGGGAGATGATGGAACTCCTCCCCATCACTGGGATCAGTTAGTAGCAGTCCGAGGATCTCTCTGTGACCTTCAACATAATCTCCGAACATTACTCAGTAAGTACATGTTAAAATTATGTTTATACATTACACAATGTATCTGTTTTTGTAACAACAGTACTGCAGCTTTATTGTCTGAGGTTTAGCATGTCTAAAAATATTATATAAAAAAATATTACAACCAGACTTTAGAAACTACCATTGAGGACAATAGTAGTTGCTGTCTATATGTTAAGATGTATGTCAATTAAAATATTATTTTGACAATTTTTTCTGGTAATTTATTAAAAATGATGTTCATGTTTCTTTTATGATATTGGAAGTAAGTTCACCGGCTACCTTGTCCTCTGAGCTGAAATATTAACATTATGGCGGCAGTAATAAGGTAGTAAACATACATTTTCGTTTATTTTGTTTAATGCTATTCTATTACATTTTGCAGGTTATATGGATTATGCAGAAAAGTTAGCAACTATGGCGGCAGAAATATCATATTTATCTGGGAATGTAGCTGCATCTGATGCAATATGTGAAAGGATTGATCAAGCCTGCAGGTAAGCATTGAAAACATGTGAAACCAATATTTAACACTAGGTAACCTGACAGACATTATCTTATCATAACTGTGAATATTGATTGTTTTTTACTTTTTTTTTATTGATTAGTTCACTTCTGTTGCAATGACCAATGCAAATGGAAATGCATTTTTACACATTTATGTTGGAAGGTCATGAGCAAGTGTATTTTCTAATATCTGTAATCATGAGTGTCATTGGAACAGGGAAAGGGGTACATGTAACGTTGAAAAGTCATTAACAAAGTATAGTTGTGACCTTTGTGGTCATTAGTACATTTGGCGCCGGTGCATCGGTCGGCAGGGCATCGGTGTTAGAGAAACTTATTTCTTATTGGTTCGCTTATCAGGAAGTCATGAATATAGTTTCATTATGAAAACAACAGGTGGCGCATCAGCAAGTAAATTAGCAGGTGATATCCAAACTACCTACTACCCAAATTTTGAGAAACGATTCAGAATCAAGTTTCTTTCTTTGGGCGTAGTAAATGATAGAGTAGCTGCTGTATTGTTAATTGTTATGAAGAGTTTTATGATATGGTTGCATGGATCGAATAGATTAGGTTTTTCGGCTTATGTTTTGTTTCTGAGTTGTTTACTACAGAGGCTATTCTTAATGCCTAGGAACAGCCTACGCCCACATGCTGTAAACTCTAGCGTTTGGTTAGTATGTTCATGTTTTATTATTGTCAAGATTAATATTTTGACCTTCGAATACTTATCACACTTTAAAAATATTATGAGAATGTACATTTGACTGCCTCGTTGGTCGAGGGCCTAGCGAACATGCCCAACTACACCAAACAATCGCGAGGCTCAGGTTCGATTACCATGGTGTACAGGCATTTATGTGATGAATATTTAGATGCCTCCATTTGTGGGTTCACATTAAATTTATTTAAGTATTTCTCTGTACTAGTATTGTTTACTTACATCGGTGATGCAAGCATTTCACTTGCTTACTTCGAGATTAGATTCAATTTGTGTAACTTCTATACTATGACTTAATAACACTTATATAATTATTATAACATAATGTAGCTCACACATGTTCAGAAAGTTCTATTGTACTTATGGGATCTTTTATTTTATACAGGGCTTTCTCAAATTAGTCAACGATATTTTATCCAAGGACTCGCAATGCGTGTCTGGAAACATAAAAAATAATAAAAAAATAAATAAAATATTACAAAAAATAATTCTCGCAATAACGCATGGGGTCAACGGACTCTGACGCAACGGACGGAAAGCAGCTGATTGTCTCACGGCTGCCGCGTAAATTGTCACTACGGAGTATCTTGCTACTTAATGTTTATTTGTACCTACAGGCTACTAGGTATTATGTAATGTACTATTATCTGTGAAATTGCTAAAACCCTTAATGTTTTTGTTTTATCGAAATTTTAATCAGTTAAAAAACTTTACAATCACACAGTACAAATATCTCGATCCAGTATTTTAGTTAGCCGAGATAATAACAGCTGTTTCTAAGTTATAAAAAATCATAATTGTAAGTTCTGATCAAGGTCATGTATCGATGCGCTTGCAGCTTCGATCGTCCGTCGTCGACTCCCGCCCCGCGCGGGGGCGCTCCTTACAAATTATTATTTCTTATACAGTCATTTTTCCAATTAGTTGATGTTTGATCGCGTTTAGGGTGTGTTATGTTTTTGTTTGTGTTTGCGTTTATTTTTCGCGAAGTGTTCATGAGTACCTTTCGAATGGTGAAAATTGAATAGAGGGTTGTTAGTGTGATCACCTGACCTGACCTGATGCCTCCTGACTTCTTCATGTGGGTAGGACAATGAAAGTGAACCTTACAATTTAACTGACCTTGCCTTAAAAAGTTATAGGAAAATAGGAACCTACTAACAATACTAAAAGACACATTAACAACCGTGCTAAGTTTCGCATTGAGTGCCTACAATGGTGGATATGTTTAAATATAGATCTAAATAGTGTGAATAGGTAAGTACGTACCTAAATCATTTTTGTAGTTAGGTTAGGTCTTTACCACATGCCTACATTCACTAGTTTTTTATGATCAAACAGTGCAAAGCCTATCTTTGGGACAGGACACGCAATAAATGTAACACACGCGCCATACCTACAGCTATCGTATCTAGGTGGACCACGTGGTGTCGGCTGTCTCGCGGGTGACGGTCATTGAACTTGCGCAATTGAATACGAATTATTAAAAACGCTGTAATTAATTTATTTTAAGTCCGATTTTTTTTTGATTTTTTTTTACTGATTTAGTTATACATTCAGAATGTCCAGGTAAAATATCGTGCACTAATTTGAAAAGACCTTATAAATGCCTTAACATACACCTAGCAACTGTAGAAAAAAAATAAACTTTTTTTTTACAAAAAATATACAAGTTAAAAAAAATAAAAACTTTTGTCTAATTGTTCAATAAAAACCAGCAGTTTATAAAAAATGATTTATTAAATTGAGATAATCAACTTTATAAATTGAATACATTTCATTTACTTATTTTATCCAGATTATTTTAAATACATTTATATGTTACAAACTTAAAAATACATTGTATACACAAATTGTTTAATCTTGAGTCAGAGCAATATTTTAAGTGTAATATAATATAGTAATAAATAATAAAAGGAGAATGTCTTACAGTGATTTACGCGAACTAAAAAATAAACTATTGATTAGAATGGCAGTGGGGAACTAGGTTGTGTTCAGTAGGGTTACTTTAGAATTAATGCAATATTGGAAATTGGAATCGGCTATGTCATTTTAATTACACTTGAACACGATACTAGGAAATAATTGACATTAAGTTACTGCTAAACAATAAATGTTTTTTTTTCGGATTCGTTGAATTTATTTAAAACTACATGTTAATGAGCCACTGGAACTGTGTTCAAGAGTAATTAAAGTGACATATCCGTTACAATTTGCATGATATCGATATTCGAAAGTAACCCTATGGATCTAATTTGCTGCACTTGGCCTTCTTTTGAAGTAACACATCCCAATTTGCAACAGCAAATCCGCGAAATTAAAAAAACGTCGATATATTTCATATATCTTATAACTCATCACACCCACTAATGTTAACTAAGAAGTAGATAGCAATAACCTTAGAGAACAGCTGGATTCTTACAGGTAATTTATAAGTGTTGAAAGCATATTTATTTAGGGCCGCCGCATACCTTCAGAATTTCTTTGCGAAAGCCCGTTTCGAAATATAATGACGGCCCATATAAAGCTGAATTCGGTAAGGAAAAATTCTGGCTGGTCCATGTTTTTGATGGGAATTGCTGCGTTTGAAAAATGCGTTCGAAACGTAATGTGTGTAGAGGGCCTTATATTGATTTTATGAAAACCGCAGTTACCAATTGCTTCATAATTAATTTACCGCTTAGTGCAGTCTTTCCTCACTATCCTGCTTTCCTCTGTTATACCCTGATATGTTAAATCAACTTTTCATCATTTTACGTCTGGTGTGGACATGTATTAAACATAAGGAAACAGCACTTATAGTGTTTTACGGTATTTTATTATTTTATGCCTTTGCGTTTATTATGATTAATATTGTTTATTAGTTTTTATAGTATCTCCAGTACAATATAAACTATATTGTTTAAGCTAATTGTTAAAACTAATGTATCATTATACAAATAAAACAAATATATATCTTGATAATTTTTGTCTGGTCTTTGGTCAATTTTAAAATTCAATTTTAAAAACTCTTACGAAATAAGAGAGTTAATTAAAAACGTTTAATTATTCCAAAAAAAAATGAAGTATAAAGGAGAATGAAGAATTTATAAAAAATGTATAAGTAAGACTTGACCTACCAATAGAAAAATGCAAAAATGATATCTTTCTGGATAAATTGTTTTGCAGTGATATGTATAGCGATAGATAGCAAATTCCATAAAAACATTTTAATAAGACACCTCAATGTATACAAATTTAAGGTGGCTACTTCTAAGATCCCCAAGTCGAATTCTAGTCTCTTCACTAAAATATTGATTGTAATCCACCCTACTTTCTTAAATTAACAAAGCGTTAGTCACAGTTCTACAAAACATTTTTTATTTTAACTGAGACTGAGAAAAAGTACAAAACATTAAAGTACCGAACAGCCGTAGTTGGATATCTTATCATTCATAAAATAAACACCAATCTTAAGTCAAAAAATTGTTTTTTGAACACAGGAATGATGTTGTCGAGGCACATTTCTTCGAGGGATTTCATTTTGCCAACACATCTTGTAGGGACATGGTGGATCTACCCACCGGTTTAATAAAAGTGTAACTCCATTTTCAATTAATTTATAATTACTCAATAACTCGAAAACTACATATTTCATTTATCTCAAAGTTAATTTTGAATTGCTCTGTCTCAAGACATAAAAATTGATATCAATAAAATAAAAAAAATATATCACGTGGAAGTATTTCACCATCTTTTGATAAACTGCAATTAGTAAAAACTATAGTGCATTTTATTTCAACAGAACAATAAGATAACTGATATTTGTAAAAGGCTTCCTAATGTAACAAGATAATAAAGTTAATAGAAAGTAATAATATGTTTCAAAGCTGTAAGGACAAATCGTTTGTACACCTTTGAGTACATACACTGTAAACCATTTTGTTCTTGTGAAATGTATGATGTCCATAAGGCGATTTTATAATAAAACAGCAATGAGGTCAGTCTACAGAAGTCAAAATGACTATATCTTTTGATTCGCTATAAGGCATTGTGGTCTGAAGAGAACATGTGTCTGAAGAAATACACAATTGCCTTAAATATGTTCTTTATTATTCAAATATAAAAAAAAAGAAATCGTTAAAATTAGTTTAATCACAATTTAATCTTGAAAAATACATTTTACAACAGTATAGCATGCTAAATGCATAGTATACAATAATGTATTTTTATTTTTTATTAAGGAATACACAGTAGAAAAAAGTTCTGTGTTTTTTGACACATTATTTTACCAAATTTTGTCGCCAATTACAAAAATAAATGAAAAAAAAAGATAATAATTCTACCCATTAAATGCTTGTCATGTGCAAGAAATACACTATAGCCATTTTATATAGAACAAACATCAACGTAATAAAACAATTAAAATTGAGTCAATTTAACATTATAAATTAAAATTTAAAAGTCTTTTTCACTGTCATACTAATTTCTAGTTTATTAAAGATGGTCAACATAACAATAATTATTACAATATGAATTTATTTACAAAATAATGTGATTTATTAATATGTGTAGGACTTGTAACAACCAGAAACGATTAACACATGAATTACAACAAGAGAGCTTAGAATTACAACAGCAGGCGATCATCAACGCCCCGCATCTTGAAGACAAGCTGAAAAAGACACCAACGGAACCAAAATGAGGACACACGTAGATACTAGCCACAAAAAACGGTGATATTAGAGCATAAGATTATTACAATTTGTTTTTATTTATTCTTTTCACCCCTTCTTGTGTCATCCCTAAACTACATCACTAGATTAGAATGTGATCGGAAATTTTCGTTTTTCATTATTTAATATTCGTTAAAGTTGGCTACACGTTGTAGTTTTCAGATCCGGACTTCTGTATGATTTATATTTATTATGAATTTTATACCACCAGTAGCTGCCTGGCGGAGAGGTAGATGGTCTATTCTTCTAAAACTGGGTTTTATAACGAGGGGTGGGGGTATCTATCCTTACAATACAATCATTATATCCTTGCTAGATTTGTAGACATAAAAATGTCACATGATGTTTGATGATAAAATGGATGTGACCAATAGTGTGACTCTACCAAGGACACTAAAATCTGAAGTTATAATAATTAAGCAACGTCACTTGAGAGTGTCAAAGCTGGTATTTCTTAAACTACCCTCATGTGAAAATGTTGAAACAATAAAAAAAAATATAGAAACTAGTCACATTGTTTTATTCTCAATTGATAACAATGAACTGTTAACTGACGGGAAATGGTGAAAGATTAAGAAGAAGGAGAGAAGTGTACGAAGCTATATTATACTAATGCTATAAATGCGGAAGTGTGTCTGTTAAACCTTCATGGCTAAACGGCGGTATCGATTTTGATATGCGTATAGTTAAAGACTCGAGTTAAAACATTTGCTATGGTTTTTTTTTAAGGGGGAATTAGTTTGAAAATCATGTTGAACTTAATCAAAGCTGTTGTCTGGAGTAATTATTTTACGCCAAACTGGCGTTTATCCAGTTTATTTTAAATCTAATCTAGCTTAAAAAGTATCAAACAATTATATAGTTGAGCGTTTTTAATGAAATTTAACCAAACTTGCACTTTTTAGTTTTTTGGTAAAACCTCTTGCAAGAGTATTTAAAAGTACATGTATGTGTGTATGTAGGTGTGTATTTATATATTGCTCAGTCCTTACCTCTTAAAAAGTGGCATCTTTATTGAGATGAGTTTCGATGTCGACTCTGCATATCGGGCAGTGTTTGTTAGTGCTGAGCCACTGGTCAACGCACTCCATGTGGAACAAGTGCATGCAGGGCAGCCGTCTGAAAACACGGTAGTTGTTACTGTATGAATGCGACCAGTATCGGTGGAGTTGAAGAGTGGTGTAGGTGCAGTACCTGCAGTCGGAGTCGACCTCGAAGACGGAGAGGCAGATGGTGCACTTGTCGTCCTGGTGGTGGGGTGCGGGGCGGGCGTACGCGTGTCGGTACGTGTTCCGCTCGATGACGGCCCGGGAGGCGCCGCGCCCCGCGCGCCGCGCTTCTGCCGCCTCCGCCGCACGCACCAGCGCCGCCACGCCGCCCGCGCCGCCACCCTGCCGCACACACGTTGGCAATTCTCATTATTTACATACATATCTTCACGCCAAATCCCTTACGGGGTAGACAGGGAGTATCGAGTTCCAGACCTCCCCCTCCTGACATACCTGTCTGGCTTGCTTCACGATTATTTAAACGATCCTTTTAATCCACGAAGCAAATTGGTCTGTTACTGGGATTAACCGAAGACATGACATTACTTATATTATTTGTAAACTACGTAGTAGTTATTGCAATTCGATTGATTGATCACTACGGAACATTACCTACCCGCCAAATTTTGTTACGATCGGTTCAGTAGAATCGGCAAGAATAGCGGAATGATACAGACAGACCGACAGACAAACAGACACTCGGAAAAACATTCCGACACAGGTTCTTAAAATGTTTAAAAAGAAACTGCTGCCCCTTTTTAATCGCCTACGCCTTTTTTTAATATCTTTAATTAGCAGAATTATTTTCCACAGTTATGTTGTAAGATTAAGTACAGATAGATAATGTAATTAAAATAAAACTGCACATATTTTGGCATCCGAAGAGGTATGCAACGTAGAACCTGGAGATTTGGGAATAAATATTTGAACACCGTTGCATTGTTTTGAATTCCTTAGATCGATATTTTTATATGATGTTAATGTACTTACACACACTGAATGAAGTGAATGTCAAGAAAAATGGGTAAATATGTGGTGAAAATACGTTACAAAAACATAATAAATCAAGTAGAATTACTTTTCACACATTTACATGTACGTTGTAATTAGTTTATGAAGCCTTGTACGATCATTTGATCAAAGTGCATCTTGATCCACTTGGCGTATCCTGTGATTTGTCCTAGGCATTTGATTGCGTTTACCATGATACTTTGATAAGAAAATTTCGCCATTGCGGAAATAGAAATAATTTACTTTATTTTCTGATTTCTTATTTGAATGGGAGAATTCAGTAAGTTGAGATTAATGATGTAAAATCGACAAGTGCTGCTGTTACCATAGGTATCCCCCAGGGTTCCATTCTAGGGCCATTTCTGTTCCTCATATACAATTGCCTTAATACGTATTAGGGATAATCATGGGATATAATTGTTCGCGGATGATACTTTACTATTATTTAAGATGAAAAGACAACTGTGTAAGTAAAACGAAACGAACGATACTATTTTAAAAGCTGTACACTGGTTTAATTTCTTTCTAAATGAAAAAAAAAACTAATTGCATTAAATTTTCAATGCCTAATATAAGGCAGGTAGATATTAATGTATAACTTAATGGGCACAAACAGGACCTAGTAGATTCCACCACATTTTCTCTGTAGATAAAAAATTACAATGAAGCCCGCACATTGATAAGCTTGCTGTCAGATTAATATCAGCAGCTTACGCTGATACGGAATTTATGGATCATCTCATGTCTCGTATAAATGTATTTTTTTATGTTTTTAAGAGCACTAATGCACGGTATCTCGCTGAATCTTGTTTAATACCATATGGTTGGTTGGAAGAGATCGCTGACTTGACGCTAAGGCCATCTTTGTGTGTCTTCAAGTTTAAGTATTAAGTTTTATTTGATGTACGTACATATATACGTAATTTCTTTGAATTTGGTGCACAATAAAAACTTATTGTACCGAAAGCAAAGCAAATAATAAAAATAATTCCTTTTTTATATTTGTCTTGAATAGTTTAGGTTTATATGAATTTCAATTATAGAAATTCTTAGTTGTAAATTTTTTTCTATGTTTTTCTCATCTTAATCTTGCAAACTTAATAGACCGACTGGTCATTGATATAAAAAATTAAAGGAGCACAGTCCAACCTTCAGCGCTTGATTCATAGTGTGCAGTGACGCTAGCGACATGAAATTATTTAAAATGAAACAAATTCAAATTGTGCATTTCATTTAGCGGACGGTTTTGAAGTGCCGAATGTGTATTAGATATACTAATAATAGAATACTAAGATATCTTAAAAGTACTGTATTTAAATACACTTTAATACTATATGACTCACCACTACCGAAGGCTGTATGGAGATATGTAGATACGGAGGGTGCATTTGTAGGAAGTGGTGCATGTGGTGGTGGACGTGGGGCTGGTGGGCTTCGGGCCTGCAAGTACACATCATTTATTTATACTAAAGATAAGTTTGCGCAAAATAACGGTAGCTAAGACCGACTCGATTTGAATTTTAATTTTCAACCACAAACAGTATGGGAAACTGAAAAATATATTTTATTATTTTACACTTATATTAACTAGTGGTCGCCCGTTGGTCGAAATTCGATTATAATAAATTTTAATACCTTGTTGATAAGAACGCCATCTTCATTTCTCAAGACCAACTACTTTGTTTCCAAAAATTTTAAAATGCCATCTGTGATCTTTTATAGTTATCATCAATATATTTGTTTGTGTGTGTCAAATGCATGGTGGTGTGGTTAATGTTTTGTTTATTGGTTTAATGTACTTTATAAGCATTATTATTGAAAAAAATTAGCGTTCTGCACTTCTCCTACACATAAACTATAAGTGTGCCAAATTTTATGCTCCTCGTTTGTAAATTTGTTTCGTATTTTTTTTTTATTACAGAAATTATACTTACATAACTGGAGGGGAATCGTGTTGTTCCAATTCATCAGGAAACTGAAAATAAATAAATAAACTATAGAATACCGTTATAAACTTAAGACTACCTACCCCCTTAGGCTACCTATCTTCAATTGTAACCTACCCTTAAATTGTAGCTCAGAAACCATCAATATCGGGTAACGTTTTATAAATAAGAAAAATGAAAAAACACATCTGCCTTTGGTTGCCCGAATCCGAGTCTTCGTGAAGTCAAGTCAACACCGGACTACAGAAGCGATAATGGTAGTAATTCTGCTGTTCACAAACTAAACTTATTTTAGATGCATGCTATCTTTCTCAAATGAAACAAAAACAAAAGAGATGGAACGTTTTAGACACGTCAGACTAGTCCGAATATGTCAAATCGCGATGTTTTTAATCGACGTTTTCCGAGTAATAGTTTAAACGTCTGTAGAAATGACGTGTACGGTCTTATTTGACAGCGCTAAAAGTGTTTTGTCTCTTTCTGATTCTTTCGTTGAAAGAATACAGCGATAGCTTAAAATTAGTTTAGTGAGTGCGCAACAAAATTGCCACCATTATATAATAAATAATGTAAAACATTAGGAGATTATTATAAGTAACATCATAAAAGTATGTTTGTCCTCGTACTGGTAACTGGTAGCAATGACGTCATTTTTATGTATGGAAATAATTACGAGACTAGCACATAAGCTTCATTTTTTTCGACATAAAATGGGTTCCAGCTAAATAACTTTTAAAAATGGCTGTGGGGGAGGAAGTTGCCGTGGACAACGTCTTAGTTATAATAGTTTTTGAACAAATTATTTGAACTGATTTAGCCCCAAGATAAGCCAATTACTAGCCTGTTAGATGAGTGTTCGTCGACGAAACAAATCTGAAGTACATTATATAAAAAAATTACCCCTATTTCGCCTGGTCGCTTCACGATTGGACGGATGGACCTATTCTGCTAATTATTTTTTTGCTGTATTGGTTATTGTCAGGAGAAGAATCATATTAAGAGAAAAACCGAGAAAATTTTAGGGAATATAGAAAAAATCACACTACAATTTTGGTTATACAAATTTTAGTAGCTGTTAACATCAAGCTATATGAAGTTGCCGGGTCGGCTAGTACCAATATATTTACCGATAGCATAGTGGTAGGTCTGGGCGAGGTGTACATCATGGC